>VYYJ01001083.1:0-36798 GCA_021029165.1 Cyphoderus albinus | reverse complement strand
TATGTTTTAAACGAAATGTTCGTCTGATAGTAGTAGCTGGGAAAGCAAAGCGGTGGTGGTTAAAATGAAAGGGAAAAGGTCAGAAAGAGTTCAAGTGTCTTCGTCTTCTTATCAGTAACGAAGAAAATGAAACGAGCGAGAAGAAAAGATTCAGAAAAAGAAAATAGGGAAATGAAATGAAATGAGATGATGAGATGAGATGATGCGCGTTTAGTTTAAAAGTGAATGTGTAAAAAAGTAGCGTTTTTTTGCTTCTGTTCTGTGTGGCACACGACACGACATGACAAGCCACACACGATACTTGAACACTCAACATTATACCAACAACATTCTGATGGTACGCTTTGTAACGTTTGGTGGTGGTGGTGATGATGATGATGATTGTGAGGTTTTTGGTGCCATTTCAAGACTTAAAATGCAATCAAACCAGGATAGGAGCCATTTGGAATCAGTGTTTAGTTAGAGAAAAAAAAATGTGTGCCTAATGAAAGAAAAGAGGAGGCGGAGATGAAGAAGGAAACAGCTTTCTGGGGAGATTTGGAACAAAGTGATGGAAGAGCAGATACGAGTGAAACGAAACGAGTCAAGTCAAGTAGAAAGTAAAAAACGATCTGAGGAGAAATATATTTTGTTAATATTAATGCAAACAGGACAGAGGGATGGAATGCAATGAAACATTGTTGAGTGCAGTGGAATATCACTTTTCTCTTAAGATATATTTCCCTCTTGTTTCTTATTGTGACAAAAAAAGAAAAGTTATGTTGGTGGATGGATGAAGATGGAAATAATGTTATGCTTTGTGTGGCTTTGCTTTCTTTGCCTATTAAATACATGTTTAAGTTGTGCGGAGGAAGGAAAAAGGAGAAATCTTTCGTGAAAGGATAAGAAGGAGAGGAAAAGAAAAAGATGAGATGGAGAGATTTGATATGAGCGGAGGAAAGAGTAAGGGAGAGTAAAGCAGCGTGTTAAACACACCAGCAGAATGCAAAAGCAATAGCGAAACAAACAGGAACAAGAGAGAGAAAAAAATTGAAAAAATTCTTACTTTTTATTCGCGGCGTTACGTTAGATTTTCGAGCTGAAGTGAGTAACAATAAAAAAGCGGCATGTTGGAGGAAAAAAGTGGTCCTAATGTGATGTTATGGTATGGTATAACGATTTCCAAAAATGTGGAATTGAGAACAGTTTCTCTTGCTTTTGACTTTGTCGAGAAAAGAGATAGAAAGAGGAAATCTGAAGAAGAAAGAAAGAAAAGGAGACAAAATGTAAAAGTAATGTTTGATTATGTGATGTTATGTTACAGATTTTTTCGATGTAATATAAACACTCGGCGCACAATGAAAACACCCTAGAGAGAGAAAGTACTGAGTCGTACGAAAGCTGAGAAAGAAGTGAGGATGAAGTGAGGAAGACGCTCGCATTTATTCCTTCCAGTCTCACTCCGCTCAGCTCACTTTAGTCACCGTCACTCTCCTTTCTCCCCTTTGCTTATCATCGCGTGCGTGAAGATGTAGCTGAGCTGCTTTACTTATGCAGTTTAACTTTCCCCTTTTCCTCTACTTTCTCCGGCTTTCCCTTCCTTTCTCCATTTTCTCCACTTTATCTTTAAACTACTGCTCAACTGACTGTGACTTTGACTGTTGCAGTTTGCCGAGAAAAGCAGAGACCGCAACAAGGGAACGACGAACTGGAAGGAAGACGACGAGGACGACGGCGAAGCAGTAGAGTCACTAAAAATTTAAGTTGAGTGACGACTGGGAAGCAGAAATGCTTGGAAGACCTTTGAAAGTTATACCAAAGTTACGAGATATGAAATGGAGTGGCAACGAATAATTCCCAGCATTTTTGTTGCAGGTTCAACTATTGACTAGAGAAAGTTGTAAAAACTGCTTCCGTTCTCCTCAATTTTTATTTACTCTCTCGTTTTCGTTCCAAATAGCACTTAACTGGACATTAGAACTGGTCCCTGCAAAGCGCACGAGCGAAGTAACGAGGTTGACGACGATAATGATGGTTGTGGTGGAGTCTGTAAAACGCACACGCACACTAAAACGATAACAGATATGAAACAAAACACAGGCCTGTTTGAGAAACAAAAATTGTTCAGAAACCAATCGTCGTTATGTTATTGCTATATGATACAAATATGTAGCAAAAATCTATATTTGCTACACATTTTCAGCGTCCTGAGTATTATGTAATGTGATGTTATGCTTTGTTATTACGAGTGTCGCTTTGATTTGATTTGATGATGATTATGTTGCTGTTGTTGTTGTGCTCGTTTCGGGATGTGTTCAAATGCTCATTCTTTTTCTTGTTAGTTACGTGTTTTTGTGTGTCCATGGCCGCCGAGCTTCCATGATTCCAGTAGTAACGGAGGCACTCCACTGCTGCGGTTTATCTTTCTGCTCGCCTTTCCTTTTCCTTTGTTCAGTGTTCGAGTTTGACGGTTTGATGCGGTGTGCACCACGAAATGCACTCTGCTTTTTCTGTCTCACTGAACAAACAAGCCGAGAACAAGAACACGGCTATTGTCACTTTTTGCAGGCAAAAAACTTTATTATAGTAGTCTACCACACTATAACTACAAATATTGATATGCTCACGTATAGAAAAGAACAGGAATAGTTGTGGCATGGTGTGGCAAAATACTAATATTTTTCTCACGTCGGACTCATTATACCGTTGTGTAACTATTATTGTCCATGATCGTATCCTGCATCCTTCCAGAAATATGAGTTATGATATGAATCAGGGATGTGAAGAAGGGAACGAGTGATCCATAAGTTGAGCTAGGCGGAAAGGTCAGAAATGGTTTTTCCCGAGCTACTCGAAAAGAAAATTGTCTAGAGTTCGAGTTGAGCTAGTCTAAGCGTGAGTTACAGCAGATAAAAATAAGTCATTGTCAGCTCCGGTTTTTGTGGACACGACACGGAATTGTCGCAATATCCTTTTTCTTTTTCTTCACTCGACGATAAAGATGGCATGTGTTGGTCATAGACAAGTTTACAGAACAACAAAATAGATCTGGGTCAGGCCAGGCTGTTAAGTATACTAAAACTGAACTAAAATGAACTAAAAGTTTTATGTTACTGGCATTGCAATAACTTAATACCTACGCAGATTTGTGTAGCAAGTATTAAAAATAGGCATGCATTTAAATAAACGTTTTATTCATTCTTGTAAAAAATAACACTGGACGCGACGCGTGGAGAATGAACAAATGCCAAAGAAGGCACGAAGCACAGCGAAGAAACAAACCGTAGAATTGGGAAGAGTAAAAATTAATTGCTGCGGTTCACTTGCCATTTTGCATTATTATCGTGGATGAAACTAGGCTAAAAAACTGGTTGAATTTTGTGGTGCAACAGCACTGCGCTTCTAGGGCTTCAGTGAACAGAGGGAATGTGATGACTCAGTTCATCCTGTTGATGAAAATGATGACGATGACGTTGGCGATTTTAATGGTGGTGCGGTGCAGTGTAGAATTGCAACTCGGCTACAATGGCTACGGTCATGTTCTTGTCATCCACGTCGGAAAACACCACACTACGAACAACTGACTTTAAAATGACAAGTCAAAAGTGAAACAATAACAAAACCATGTCGTTGTCGATGCCGTAGATTATTAAAAAGACTCCGCACTTGACTCTTGTTCAATAAATGTCTAAGTTAAGTGAATTGTCTAATTCTTTCTCTTGTTGCGACATTTACATTTTTTGCTCGTTAGGTATTGAATATCATTTGCTATTACGTAACTATAGTTGTTGTTATAAACACAACGAAATGAAATGTTTACGCTACGAATTCTTCGTCTGTACTAATACAATACCCCTAATTAAAAATATAGGTTAAAAATAACATTTTCGGCAAAGATTGATCGGTGAACTTATGTAACATGACAGATGAAGAGACACGGATGAGTCCTATTTCAAGAGTAACAATAAAAATGAGTTGAAGTGGAAGTCTGGCTTGTGTATTTGGAGTGCACTTGATTTTAGCGTCGGCTCTACCTATAAAAAAGTAAAAATGGATGTGCTGTGTGTCTTTACTACGAACCTACGTCCTAAAAATTGATGCCAATGATATCGTTCGATTTTGATATATTTTTTTCGATGTTAGTATTAAGCAAATTGTGCATTCAAATTTAATGACCAATTTTGATGGCTTCGAGGAAATAGCAATGGCTTCATTTATTTGTAGGGATTAGTATGGAGAATAAGGAAAAAGGAATACAAATTTTAATATCAGCTAAGGAAACCCATAGTTGACGCATGATATATAAAAAAGATTAGTTTGACAGCAGAAGCTGGATTGTGGACAAGGGACACTTCCCAAGTGAATACACGGACGGACATGAAATGAGAGGTGTCGTTTCGGGATAATTCTGCAACACTGATTTCGTATCCTATGTCGGTTTAGCCGTCAAAGGGTCAATATTTACAATGTTATATTCTAATCATACTGATATCGTATTTTCTATAAAGAGACTAAAGCATTAAACGTCAAAACAAATTTAGGGGCAATGTTTGACACTCAACTTATTATTAATTCTAATTTGAAGAAGATGTTTTTATTTAGTATTCACATTTTGCCCATCTGCTGTTAAAAATCATGTCCAATTCGATGCTACAAATTGGACATGTTAACTCATAATAATAACTCATATTAATTGTTTGTTTGTTTGTCTTAATTGAATCAATCAAAGGAATGCAACGTGTGTCAACTATAAATAAAAATCAAATGCATTTCATAAAACATTAAGATAGCTCTTAACTAACCAATATCGATATAAAATCAGCGATGTTAAACTATCCAAAGAAATTACCTCTCCGTCCTTGTAATCACTTGGAGGGTGTTGCTTGTTAGTAGAATTTTAAAAATTTCACTAATTATAGATAAGGACGAACGAAACATCGTTACTTTTGTTTAGGCGGATTGACGTTAGCATCAACAGTATTAGTATCGGTGTTACGTACTATGCGAAGTTTGCCAGTAGGAGATAAATATGACAGCTAAAAAGAACGTAATTAAAACTGAACTGATGAAGCGAGCAGAATTTACATAATAAGTCTCATCCAAATACAATGTTTAAACATACGCCTGGACGTACGTATTTACATAATATTAAAAGTTTGTTAACTCATAATCATAATTTATCATGAAACAATTTTCGAAACTAACCACAAACGAGTGTGAGTGTCTGAAAGTCGTTTCTTTCGCTCTCCGTACTCATTCCGATTTACCCACTAATCCAATTAAGCAATCTATGGCTTCTATTATAATATAGTTTGTTGTCTCATAGTTAATATAATCAAATCGTTGGAATTTGGTATTTCAGAGTGGAACGGAAAATAACTTTACTGCACAGCTAGGTACTATCAGACGAATTACTAAAATAATTAACGTGAGTGAAACTTACCTCTTCTAATTCTGGATATTCCAAACTTTTATTATAAACTGGGTATTTACAAGTGAAGTGTGTGTGTGTCACTGACTCCAAAACACATACATCAGTATGTATTATTACTATTAGCTAAGAATGCCCATTTAAAAATTGTATCTACTTACAAAAGTGTTAAATTAAATAATAGTTTTGACTTCATGTTTTCCCGACTCGAGGTTCGTTTCGTTATATAAGTACCTAATCATGTATGTGGTGCATCTATCAGAATAAAAATGTCTTCCACGCGAGACAGAAAATGACATAATACGGTGATGTTGAGAATTGAGCGTGGTGGGTGATGATGAATCGATGATAATAATGCACGAACGCCTACATTTTCCTACAATAATAAAAAATGAATGAAAAATGGAGTTGTAGTCGACGAACTTTGAAGGTTTCCGAGAGCCAATCCAATGATGCTTATCATGATGAGAAGTCTACATCCATCCATATAAAGTAGAATAAATCCACCCAGAAAATGTGAAAGGTACACAAGAGCGTTGATTAGTAGGGGAAAATGAGCTAAGCTTTAGGGATTATTAATGTAAATAACTGATAGAAACGAACTGCATAAAAATCAAAGTGATTCGTTTCATTCGAAGATAAAGAGATGTGCAGAGATTTGGGAATTTATCTTTATGTAGTTCTTTCTATCTGTTGACGTGTCAATTATTGCGATGGGCTGGGATGGTTGGCTAGCGTTACGTAATAATAAATGCCAGAATGGGAGCTAGATGTTAAAAAGTAAATGCGTAGAGATGGAGCGGAGCGTAGAGCACACGTAACATTGAAATGAAATTGAAACCGAACTGAACACTTATAATAATAATTTGAATATTATATTTTTATTATTGTTACATGATCGACAGCTACGTATTTGGAGAGTAGAAGCTGCTAGTTCGTTGCTCAGTGTTTCTATTCTTTTTCGATCTTTTTGCCATTTTTACATTATGGCTACATTAAAGTTGACGCCTGACGTCAGCAAAGCCAAAGATGCAGAATGTGCAGAGGCAGACACTCGACTCAATTTGGTCCCGCTGGTGGTGTGATAGTGACGATGTTCGAGTCGATGTAATGATTTGTTGTAGGACGACTTTGCTCTGTTTTTTCGTGTCATTTATGAAATATGGATTTTCAATGTTTTTAAAGAGGTGAAAAGGTTAACAAGAAACATACCACACGTCACCATCGCCTCCTTGCATCCAGCAAGCAGCTAAAGGTCGAGATTCCGGATTTTGCCAACTTCAACTTTAACTTAACAAATCACATCAAATGAAACTATTTTTATATGCTTTGAAATGAAATCTTTTTATTGAAGTCCTCCGATGTGATTCGATTCTTCAAAAAATGAGTTCGCTGCCAAGAAAAATTTCTCCTTTTTTGAGTGACTCGAATTGTTTTATGGGTTGTATTGATCCATTAAACTGGGGCTCAGTAAAGCGGTTTGTAGGTCCATTATCGTAACAATAATAAAGCATGTACAAAAAGTAAAAACACTTTTTCCACGCTGGATAAAACAAATATTAGACAAGACACGAGAAAATGGCATTTCTGGATACCCCACTTCTTGAGGGGTCTGTTAAGAACTTCTTAATTTTATTTCTGGTCAAAGGAGAAGTTTTGAAAACTGTTGATTTGATATGACCAGAAATTAGCAACATGGTTCAGGAGGCATGGGAAAATAGCCAGAAATTATCCCAGTGACTAAATAAGTACACCAAAGGCTTTAAATTGTATCTCTACTTTTAGGACACGTCTTTTTTAGAAATGTCATATTTTTATTTCTCCCGTTTTGCTCCACGCAAAGGAGTGAGAAAATTGGAATAAAAGATGACGGCTTTTATTCGAGATTTTGATAGAACGTTCCGCTCGGAAAATTGGTTATCTTCTATGTTATGTACATTACTTTGGTTTTGGTTATGACAGCTGAAAATGGAAAACCATGGACACATCATACAGTAGCAACGGCAAAAGCCACTGCTCAAAGATGTCGATACCGATAACACTGATGATGTTGACGATGTGACTGTTCTGTTGTGCGCTGGCTCTGGCTGATGCCGATAGCAATAATAATAATAAAAGACGACAGTGAAAAAAATTGGCGAAGTCACTGCAATGCCATTATAGTACACAATTGCATTGAACTGCACACACACGTTATAATGCAATAACATTAAAAAAATTTTTTGTCCATCTGCCAAGAAAAAAGCCATTTTGCAATTTTCACGCAGACGGAACGATTGGAGATTTTCTTTTCAAACCTTAGCCAAACTAGCCAAAGTGTGGAGATGGACTCACAAGAAGAGGTTCGGAATAGATCAAGAATAAAGTGAAGTGAGCGGAAAAGTTTTTTTGGACACTAGTGAAGTGAATTGTGTGTGAAGGAAATAAAAAAGTGAGTTGGACATGAGTGAGGAGAGATGAGACGAAAAATGCAAATTGAGTTTTAAAAGAGCTGAAAAGAAGTTTAAAGAGCTTTTTTGAAAGGAAAAGGAAACAAAGACTTTTCATTGGATCGGAAAGTGATGTCAGATGCCAGGAATAGGAAGACTCCGCATGATCTTCCCTTTTGCCACTCTTATCGTGACAATCTTTGTTGACTTTGAATTGGGAGAGACGAATGGTTTCTGGGAAACTTGGGTTTCATGACGTACAAGTGACAGTTCCAAGTTACAAATAGTTCAGCCGATATGAGAATAGAGACATGTAAACCAAAATATTTCCAAACAGCAGAGCAGCGCAAACTACTGAGATGTTTGCGAATTCTGTCCAGGTTGAGTTCAAAGTTGCGACTGGAGAATGCTTTGCTAGGAATGAGATGGCGCTTTGAATGCTTGAACAAACGTTTTGTTTAACCTTTTATTGCATTTTTATTTTGTTACCCCGAGTCTACATCGAAATAGTCTATGCTTTGAGTTCTCCACTTTTCCTTCACGTTGATGGGTCTCAGACAATGCTTCCAAATCACGGACTTTGGTTTTTGTTTCCTTTCTGGGAATGAAAATGTAAGAATAGATCGTTTCTTCCTTTCTCCGCCTCCCTCCTCCCCGCCCCCGTCACCTCCTGCATCATCTCCTCCATCGTCGCCTTCTGCATCACCTCCCAAGGTCTCACCTTTGGCCGCTTCGCCTTCCTCCTCACTCACATCCTCTCCACTGTCTTCAATCGTTCTACTCGTGGCCGCCAGTTCCATCGCCTCCATCATTCTCTCCTGAGGCGATGGAGGCTCCGGAGCCATGTCAACTTGATAACCGCCATCCTCTGTTTTCTTAACTGGATAAGAGCTTATCCTGTTCGCCATTTCTTCCTCCTCTTCTTCGTAGTAATCCTCCTCCGGATTCTTCATATCAGGATCATCCTCTGCAACCAGCGCGTCTACATCCAGCGCTTCATCATTCATAAAATTTAGTTGAATGGGATCAAGATCACTGATGTAGCCATGAAGACTGCCCCTTTTAATCAAAATATAATTCAAATTGTTTAGCCACGAACTAAAAATGAACTTTTGGAGTTTGCAAAAATAAAGCTTATTTTTATAATATTTACTTGAAAATGACGGAAAATGCTTGGTAAATCACTTCTGCGTCTTTGCTGGCTGAAAAACCCTCTTGGTCCAGTTCACTTGGGGTATGAAGAAACTGTCTTTTGAGACTCTCCACCTCTGGGTCCCTGGAAGTGTTAACTTTCAGGCTAGGAACTCCTTCCACTCCATTGAGAGCCGGATTATAGTCTGGCTCATCTCTTTTGTCAGTATAGTCCTCCTCCCCTGATTGGATAATCCCAGGCTGATCTAATTCCTCATCCTGACTTGGGGAACCGCCACTTTTGCTGCCCAGTTGTTGACGTGCGTTTTCAAAATAGTCGTCGTCCACACTACCTCCATCTTCATTTTCTCCCTCCAATTTGTCATTTAGTTCATCCATCATGTCCTCGTACTCGTGACTTTGCAACCCTTCGTCAAGGTCGTAGTCGCCAATTTTTGTTTGACTCTCCAACTTGCGCAGCACAACGTAATGGCCCGTGCCACTGGGGAAATGTGGGTCAATAAAGATAATGAAGTCAGAGTCAAAGTCATCCTGTGTCCGCATGAAAAATGGCTTATCGTAGGTGGGGTCTTCGAAAGCGTGGTACGTCGTCCTCTTTTTCTTCTTCTCCAGAATTTGAATGACAAGCGACGTTGTGTCAATGTCATCCTCACCCTGATCCTCGTCCTCCGCGAATTCCCAACTTTCCTTCTCGTCATCGTCGTCCATACTCAGGACACCCCGGAGCCGGTCCTTGTTGTCTTCATTGTTGATATTATCTTGGCTTTGGGCGATCGTTTTGATCACATCTTCCTCCAATTGCACCTGAGTTTCTTTGTATTGGTCGATCTGGTCATTTGTGTTTTCTGGCTCGTTGCCTTCCATGCTGATCTGTTCAACCTCAGAATCTCCTGCTCCTCCCGGTATGTCCTTGCTTATCAGAGGTATGGGCTTGCTCATTGCTTTCTTCAGGGGTGATGGCCCTGCTGGTTTCCGTTTCGGCGGCTTTGGCGGCCTCTTCTTTTTCACCTCTGCCTCCTCCTCATAATCATCGTTGTCCTCTTCCTTGTCCTGAAAGTTGCGCTGTCGATTCCTCAGCCACATTCCCGTGATTTTTATAGTCGGTGGATTTCTCAGTGGGCCAGGAGCCTCCGTTGTCAAACGGACCTTGGGCGGCCTTCTTAAAAGTTCACCTTTTTCGTTGTATAAGGAAGATTTGGGTGGAGGTGGAGTTCTTATGTCGTGAAATGTGACATCGGAAAGGGTCACGTTTGATATAGGAGTAGACACTAAAATAGCACTTGGAGTGCTGATTGGTTCCGATTGTGATAATTCTGGAGTTGTATTGAGAAGTAGAATTGCAAAGCCAATCAGGCTGGAGTATGATCGCGAAAACCTTTTTATTTTGCAAAACATTTTTATTGAAAAGCAGGGTTTCATAGCTAAAAATAAATACTTGAGGAATGTATTGCTACGATTGTTCTGAAAGCATATTTATCATGTTTCATAAAATGTTGTTGTTGCATTTAAGTAAGAGTTTTATTTTCATTTCATTGTATCTTTGTCACAAAAATGCATCATTAATAAAATTTCACTTCAGACGATATTGTTACTAGGTCAATTGTTCTTGGTGAAATCATAAAGAAGACAATGACCCTTACGCTGAACGCCATGAAATAAAATATAATAAAACTCATAAAACGTTTTTTATTTAAAAAAGGGAAAACTTCCGTTTTTCAATAATATGCTTAAAAATGTATGACTCATGAAAAATATTGAATCATTTTTACAACCGCAAAATCCTTCATTTTAATGTATTTGTTTTTTTGGGTCACTTCGTGCGTGACATATGTCTTCAACTCCAATGTCAACTGGTTCGTGTGATGCGCACGAAACAAATTAAATTCATCATAATTAACCCCAATTTGAGGTTCAACAAATCAATAAAATATTTTTTGTAAAATGTTGCTACGGCTGTACAAAAAATCTTCGCTTATCTAGTAGCTTCACAAATACTACCGATCTCTCCTTGATTAACTAATTAGGAACCAATAATTATTGACCTCTTAAAACTCGTTAAAAATGTTTGATCTTGACTAAAATCACGCCCCTCCAATTAAAATCGAGTAGGTAGCTAAGAAATGTTGGTATAAAAGGACAATACAAAACTCAACTTTCTATCCTTATCAAACGAAAACAACAAGCTGGAGAATAATCGTCAGGACCTAAGACCTTTTCTCCACCTTCCCCAAACAAGGAATCGCTGCAATGGATATCCTTTGGCTCGTCTTTCTGGCTACTGTAGCTGTCACCACAGCAGCACCGATCGAAAACCCGCTCCAGATAGTCATCCTGGGAAACGCGCCACTGATGAGGAGTGCCCGACAGACTGGTCCACACCGGCCATTGGAAGTCGACCAAGCCGGTACTAACGGGATGGGAGTATCAAAAATAGGTAAAACGGTACTGGCCATTGACACTTGTTAGGACTATGCAAACTATAAACTAATACAAAATTATTTTGTTTCAGAGAGCCGCCACTTGGAATCAAAGACCGGAAATGTATTAAGAATGGAACTTATTTTGGACAATACGAGGGTCGGGGCTCCCCCTTTTCCGCAGAGGCATGGGAACTCAAGAAAGAGAAGACAACTGGAACAGGATAACGTTGAGGACAAGACTTATTCAAAGTTTATGGAGGAATCCATGACAAATTCTGAAGGCATGCGTGTGACCAGACACTTTCCCGCATCGCCACAGGAGCCCGAGCCCGTTCCAGGAAAACTTCACGGAGAGATCAATTTCCTACTTTGTGGGAAGCGCTCATGTCCAAATAATGAAACTAACATTATTACCTCATTGGTGAGGCATAAACGAGCACCAATGTCGTGGCAGAAGCACGCCGACATGCTGGGATACATGTATGGGAACCGCAGGACAATTCGAGCACGAAAAGCTAAAATCGTTAAGCGCAGCGTTCATCCCGAGGACAAAGGGAAAAAGGACGGGAAACATGGCGGGTCCGTGCATGGCAAGAAGGACGTCACTTCCACCACTCCTGGTGATCCACCCCATGACCATCGTCGAGCCCAAACCGCCATTCCACGCGTCGAAATCGAAACCACCGAGAAAGTGGGTAATCACCCCCCTCAAAAGGGAATCGTTATCCACGACGATTTGAAGAGAAGCGAGTGGGATCGTTTGCTTAAGTACTACGACGATCTATATCAAGATGAACAGCAGACGACTCCGTACTATGACTATCTAGATTTTTTCCTGTCGACAACGAAGACACCCCAGTCGACACGGAAGATAGCCCACTCGACAACGAAGACGCCCCTGTCGACAACAAAGACACCCCTGTCGACAACGAAGACACCCCAGTCGACAACGAAGACACCCCAGTCGACACGGAAGATAGCCCAGTTGACAACGAAGACGACGACGTTGACCAATAAGCCGAACAGTTCCATTTTATACCATGAAATGGGCCATCATAGCGGATTTAAACAAAATGAAGAGGTTACCATCCCTGCTGTCCAGTCCCATATAAATATTATATTAGGGGGATCCAAGTTTTCGGACCCTGACAGGAAACGTCATACTCAGGTCCAAATTGTAATTGATACATAAATGTAAGATGTGAAAGAATTATGTTACAATTGGTTGTATACACATGCACATTTTTGCCTCTCTTTTACTTTTTGAAACATTAGCAATAAAAAATCATTTTTATTTTTATTGATTTTTTTTTTGTCATTGTTAATTCATTCATCTTCAATTATTTTCCATCCAAAAAGGCTCATTTGAAACTCATAATTTAAATCGGCATTTCACAAAACATTTCCGGTTCAAATATCATATTTTCATCAAAAAGATTATTTTCATTTTAGGTCAAGGCAAAATAGTTCGACACCGCGTCTACCAAGAAAATTTTACTATTGGGCATTGAACTAATAAATTGCCCGAGGTCGTGCAAAAACTTTCCGTTCCTAATTAGTGAATTATTAATTTTCGGCAACCTCTTTAAAAATCAATTAAATAGCATCAAGTCGTGCTTTTTAACCGTTTACCGTATTAATTAGTGATAGTGCACGTGCTAAATCAACTAATTGGAACGAAATAAGTAAAGAAGGTCTTCATCAAACGTGCTTTTTTCTAATTAACTAAGATTTTTTTTCAATATTTAATTAGGTTAATAATCCAATTAAAAACTGACTAATAGATTGACCTAATTAGCAACTTTTGCCCAAATTTGGTATGAAAACGGCGACGACAGGAGTATAAAATGCGCCCGATTTTCTCTTTTTAAGTCATAGTTCTATCGGCGATATTCAAAGGCGGAGGAAACTGGATCCATCAATCATTGAAAATACAGAAAATTGCTGATTTGTTCTTGCAGGAAGGAAGCCATGGATTCCATGGAGATTATTCTTGGCTGCTTCTTTATCCTGGGACTTTGGAGCACCAATGCTGCTCCGTTGAAATCAAACTCACTATCAGATTTACTGATGATGCCCGTGGACCATGGTAAAAGCAGTTGAAAATATCATTTCTTTATTCCAATTCTAATTGAAATGTAACTGATTTTCTTACAGACCTGACTCCTGTCCAACAAGGTGACTCCGTTGCGAAAGACTATGAAGGGGACTACTATGACGATCCTGGCGAAAGTAAACTTAGAAAAGGTATGTAAATATAAATTATTCTCCTCTACGTAAAAATATTTATACTGGCATATAATTTGCGAATTTTATTGTTTCCTTTAGTTGGTGGCATGGAAATTGGCCAAGCAGAAGCTTCCCGTAGGCTATTATTTAGACACAGGAAATGCAAGGGGAAAAATTGTTTACGCCACAAGAATTCCATCAAAAGGAGGCATTCGGCCTTTAAGCATCTACACAAAACAAGGGGCAGGTACAACGACAGGATGAAACGTGGAATGATCGGACGTTCGGGACAGGTGGAGGAGGCACGCAGGACAAGGCGAGAATTGCCTGACCCCGCGGTGGCCACGGACACGGACCTGTTGTCGGACACCCAAACACGGGTGGAACGGCATTGGCCCATATTTCGTTCCACCACGCGCAAGTCTCGTACATACACCACACCAGAGTACGTCTGCGGGTCAACAGCTTGTAGAAGCGATGGACGGAGAAGTAACCAGGGCAGGGATTATCCATTCCAGAGACGGCCCTTGAGCAGGAGCTCGGAGGAGTACATCTGTGGTAGCGTTGGCTGTCGCAGCAATTCTTACCTCCAGGCTAGGGAAAAGGCTAGATTCCAGCTGGATCCTACCCAAGCGAGAGTTCTAGGAAGCGCCAGGATGCACAGGGATGCGGATACGGAGGACCAACCCGGAGATGCCAAACAGGAGGCGCCCATACAAACCGAGGTGGGAGATGCAGACACTGAGGAGGCGGAAGATGACACCTTAGTTTCCCTTGACAATAAGAGGACGGCGGAGTCGGGCGCAGTCAGCACGGGCGAGGCAGAGGACGAGGTACAGGAAGATGACATGCAGCCTGAGTTTCCGAAGAAAATTAGACAGAGTGATAGTTCTATGCTGAGCGAGGACGTGCCCGTGGAAATGCCTTTACCTATAGTGGGACCTAACCCGGTTCAACCCGCTGCTGCCATGACATTTGAAACGAAAAAAGAATCACAGAGCCCTGATTCAGTGCCTGATGCAGTAGGACTAGATCCAAATGTGGAGGACCTTACGCCGGCTGAAAGTAAAGTGCAGAAAAGGAATCCAATGCAGAACCGTTTGATTTACGGTTTCAATAAGGCGACTGCAGATGATTTTAACGAGGATAAATCAATCCCAGAAGCAAGGGGAGTGAAGATGGCGGCAGCTGCTGACTTGTCAGAGGAGCGACGGTGGAATAGCGGATCTGAACCGGCATACAAGCAAATTGAGCAGATGGAAGGATCTATACCGAATAAATTCGCACCGGCGAATGAACGAGAGGTGGATCTTAGCGCGAATCCAGACAACGAAAATCCAAGGAGTGATATTTCAAAGTCGTTCACGATGACGCCTAAGACAACCTTGGAAACGACCGTCAGAACAGAGTCGGGGCCAACCGTGATGCCCACCTTAGAACTTATCGTTGCAAATACCCAGAGAGCTGTGGAAGCAACCGTGATGCCCACACTGGATCTAATCCTTGCAAATACCCCAAAAGCGGTGGTAGCAACCGTAGATAAACAGACGGAGACGACGAGTGGGTCGAATGCAAATAAGAAGACGGGAGCGTCCGTTGTGAGGACGTTCGTCTCAAAGACCAAGGAAGTGAAGGAACGAATCGAGGTAGTAAATAAGTTCCAGATTGAGAAAAATGGATCCTCGATTAATGAAAAGGACTTAATCAGGATAAGTGAAGGGATTCCTTTGTTGAAAGCCTTGTTATAAATTTGTTGTAAAATGGTATTTTTAATGAAATAAAATAGAATCAAAAACTTTTTCGTGGTAAATCTCATTTTCATGTATTTTTATGTTTGAGAAGCACAATTTATATTTCCCATATTAACTTTGCTGCGTTTTTTGCAATGCTCATAAATAATGTTTATTTTATTACTAATAAAATGTTACTGATAAAACTGAACACTAAAAAACTTTCTAAGATTCAATCACTACTTTATACTTTTCACTAAAATCTTCACCATCTCATCAAGATCATCATGTGAAAATGCAAGTCGTATATAAGTCATAATTATCTTTTTTAAATAATTCAGTAAATTACTATAAAATTGATTGCTTCTTCTCTCATTTTTCTTCTGTTTTGAGGATTTTTTTTATTAAGTGGACACAACATCAACTTACCAAGAAGAAGAAAATTATTTTACCACCACAACCAGCGACATCATCACCATCATTTAAAAAATCCAAATTGATAAATTATTCTGAATTGGGGAAAACGAGACAGATGATTAAGATTATTGATATTTTATTTTAAAAATTGTACGCACACATAACGACCAAAGTCCTAGTACAAGATAAAGATATAATTAATTAATAAATAAGTAATTAATAACAAATATTCTCAAGATGGTACTTTGAAAGTTATAAATGCAATAGTAAATCTTTTCAAGATTCTTTTCCATTGCCGACTCCGTCACCCACAAACCGACCCAAAACCGGAGCATCTTTTAATTTGCACCTTCTTGTTTTTGATATTATTTGTGTTTGTGGCAAGCCTTAAAGAGATATTTCTTCGTATTTTTATCAATACACGTATTCACACTAATTACTTAATTGATTATTGATTTAATTACTATAGTTAAGATACATAGTGCTGGAAAACTACTTTCTACGAGAAAATTACTTACTTACAAGACTAGTGATGTTAGAGAAAGTAAAGTGCGACGTGTGTTGAACTTTGACAAGATTGATTGAAGAAGTGGAACGGCTAAATGCTAAACGGGGCAATGTGATAAAACGTCCTTTCAACTTTATTGAGAACACGGAAAATACGTTAATTGTTTGTTTACCTACTTCTGTCTGTTTTTCTGTTTTTCTCGCTAATCTACACAGTTGATTAAACTTAGAATTTCTATTAGGAAGAAATTGAGTGGAGGTGGAGGAGTGCTCCTAATTTTGTATTGCCAGTGCACAGCTACTTGCCCTATTGTGCGAGTGTCATTGTGTGAGTGAGTGTCATTTTGTATGTATACAAACTACAAACTATGATTCAACTCTGACCTATCTAAAACTACATGCTTTAGTAATCACTATGTTATCGTTATTATAGTTTTCGATATTTTTTACTAACATTATTACAATTATTATTATTTTGATTGTTATTATTAGTTACCATTTCTAACCTATTTACATTTTATATAAGAAGAGTGAGTGACTGCGTGCAGAGTTTGTTATTACTGAAATGGTATTTGATGGCGAAGGCTAAAAATTTAAGATTGTTCTAAATGTAAGTTTGATCACCAACGAACCACGAGTTTTTCATTTTCATTCATGATATTGATAATATGAACGAAACGTACTTTTTACTTGGAAGAAAGTAATCAATAAAGAGAAAAGAATGCAAGAGGAAGTAAAGTAAAGATGAAACAAAATGTGTATTTTATACTTAAATAGATTCTAAATCGACATTAAAATCATCGTAGGGAAATTATTTTTCCGTGTAATGAAAAAATAAATGCAGAGGAAGGACTTTGTTATAACTATAATAATAAATATTATTTAATTATTATGAAGTGGTGTATTTTGCTTGTATCTATCATTCGATTTTCTTACCGCCCACCTACCTATCTCTATCAAGTAGTTATGACTGGTTAAATAAATGTCTGAAATGAAGTGTCATTTCAACTCGTTCCATTTCTTTTCCCGTTGCGAAATCTTGAAAATCTTTCATCTTGGAAATTGTTGAGTGACGCTTTGCTGTTATTTATATTTTTATCGTGTGATCTCATGACTCGGAATTTTGTAACGTTCTTCTTTGAAATTGAAGTGATATTTTTCTGGTTGATGAAATGTTATAAACATGGGCTAGATTCGAACCTTATCTATTTCCTCAGTCGCTCACAGTTGCATTCCTCCTGGACGTTGTCAAGAAGAGGGCCGGGTCGTCTTGCGGTCAGATCACGGTATGCTTGAAACGTTGCCCTTTTCCCGTACCTGAACAAATTTCTCAAGTGAAGGGAAAGGGAAATTTGGGAAAGAACGAAATTAATTTCTTTGAAGTGAACAGTGGGTGTAAAAGATGCAAAATTTTCAGCTTGACCAAAATACCTTTGCCTCATCTTTTTCCCTAAAGTGTCCAGATACTGTTTCACCTCTGCCGTGGAGCTAAAGAGCACTGGTCGCTGCATCGCACCTTCCATGCTGACGCCCTGCAGATCTCCGCCCAAGTCCATGCCGTATATTCTGCCGATTGTGATAAAACCCAGAACAAGAACGACCCACAAACTGAGATTCGACATGATTTCGCTTGAGTGGTTGGGTTTTCGGGTTTTCCTGTTACAAAATTAATAATACACCACACAAAGATATTATGAAATGGAGATAAATATAATTCAGGAAACAGAAGGATTTTCATGTGGCTTTTGTTTACACTGAGTCTTCTTTGATGGATTTATTTTGTGGGCCCTTGACAGAGGAAATGGATTTACTCTGATATGGCTTTGATCGATGATGATGGACTATAAGCTAAGCTAAACCATATTTATCCGCAATATATTTACGTAAAAAAGAGGAAGTGTTAAATCTGAACTAATTAGTTGCCACTTCCACTACGCCATGCTTAAACACCAACGGACTGACGTAATTCCCACTGCTGAGCTTCTGAACATCTCAGAGATGATCTTGTGAATCAAGACTAGAAACGCTCGCAACGGGGCAAAGTGCAATACAGAGGATTATTTTTAGTCGATCTCCGTCATTTTCGCATGAAAGAGTTTCTTAGACGTATGTATGTAATCCAAAATCAAAAGTTTTCATTACTTTCAGGGTTTCACTCGTGCCGAAGAATCAACAAGAGAGTAAAATTTCAAAGCAAAGTAAATGTTATGCAGAAGCCTTTACCTACTCTACTAAGTAAGTATTGTGAAATGGGAAAGTGTTCCGGGAATTTGTATGAAGAATGGCGAATTGTAACCACAAAATCAATCTGAGCTCTTGAATCTAAATCTAGAGTCTGTGTCTACTCCTACGACGGCCTTTCATTACTTTGATCGGATCACATTACGACGTGGGAAAAGACACAAAATAAAGTGTCGTCTTTTCTTGTATTCTTTTAATCTTTTCAGATGACTTGGAAAGTTCGAAAACGAGTTTTTTGTTTTATTTGAAAAACAACTCCAGCAAGCAAGAGAGCACGTGTAATCTTACCTGCCTAATGTTGTACGTCAAGTAAATGATGTGGGAGAGCTTTCGGGCTTTACTGCTTGATGTGGTGGAGCTCAGTTAACACGGAATTTATGAACTCATTAACAACTTGGAGACATGAGACTTCAGAGAAGGAGTTGGGTTTCTTCAGGGGGCACAATGAGACCTGACCTAAGAGATCAAGATGAGATCGACCCTCTTGCTTTCATTCCACAGCCCCAAATGAAAGCGGAAGAGAAAGTGTGTCAATATTTTAAAGCAGTTGCCCTACTCCCACCATTTGAAAATGGAAAGCGGAAGCCTTTGAAGATACCTCGACGCACTGCTGTGAAACTATGTTTAGAAAATGGGTTTACTACATCTTTCTCATTGCACTTTGCTTTGCTTTGCCACGAGTCAGGAATTATTATGAGCGTGGATTAGATGCATGCTAAACACAAAAAGTTTACTCTCTCAACAAAAATGATAGTTGGCAAGCTTACCTTTGAGGTGATGGGAAGAAACAAGTTTATGTCAAGATAAGATGGCTAATTGGATTTGAGCAAATTGATGCTCTCGCTCTTCCACCCACCCACACTAAACGCTTCCAAATATTTATGGGGTTTCCTCCCACTTCCCTTGTTTTTATTCTTGGCAGTCTCTCGAAGCGATTTGATTTTGATCTTTTGTTTACCCTACAGCGTTTCCACGAAAACAAAATTTAACCCAGGTTTGCAAGGTAAGAAATTTGGGTCCTTGGTTCGTCAAAGGTTTTCGTTTTTGTTTGCCGACTTTCTAAATGTGGATGGCCGAGGCAAGCAGAAACGAAAATTCGTTCTTATCAATTATTGACTTCTTGTTGTATTTTTGAGTTCCCTTTAATTTCCTGAAAGCTACGCACTTCTATTGCTTTTTACACTTTATCCCACGAAAAATCGTCAAATGGACCAAAATGCGAAGGCAATGAAAAGGAGAGATAAATTTTTTATTTGTGACAAGTTGCGGTAGTTGATAAAAACAGATTTGATTTTCTTCTGGAAATTTCTCACATCTGAAGAGCGCGTTTCCAAACTTTGACCCTCACACTTGAGTTGGTAGACGAAAACTGAATACCTGTTGTAACTTTCGCCTGTCAAATATATCCTGGCGAAGTGAACTATGCGCGGCGTGGTGCCTCAGCGGCAGCATTTTATTCATTTCCCGGATGCGGAGAATGAAGGGAACAAAGACGGAAGGGAGTTCCAGTCATTTCTTCGTTCTCCTCCTCCTCCTCTTCAACATGGCGAGTATTACCAATTTCGAGAGCGAATTTATCTATGGGACATTTGCGAATATCGAAGGAGAGATGAATGCCTTCGTAACTTTTACGTAGGCATAGTGGAAAAGGACGAAGTCATTTTCATTCTTTCTCTCTCTCGTCACTTCACATTGCTACCGTCATCGTCATTCATCGAAAAGCTGCCTTCGTTTTCCTTTTCTTTCTCACTTCACTTTACAGAGTGCTGAACAGGTTTTTTCTTCTTTCTCTTTGCGGATTTTCCAGTGGATTCGGGATATTTCCATTCCACCCCCGTAAAATATTCATGTCCCATATAAATTACATTCGATTACGCTGATTTTTTTGGATTTACTGGAAGAGGCGAAGGGGAAATATTTTAATAAATTGACACAGCTATTTTTAGCACGGGCTACTAAAACTGCACAATAAAGCGAATGGACACAAAGTGGAAAAGGTTGAAGTGCATGGAAAATAACGGATTGTTGATGTGTCTATTTAAGTACTTTGCTAGCCAGTAAGAACTGGTTTAGTGACAATACCAATGTATTTTTAAAAGTGTCCCCTGGAAGTTTTTGTATCACACAGTCCCTCATTCACACGATTGCTTTCTTTATTCCCCCTCCCCCTCTCACTCTGTCACTTTTTCTTACTGATAGCTTGCGATGATGTGACTATAAGCCAGTACATGCGTCTCTTTGGGAAAACTTCTCGATATTTTTATTCCTTTTCTTCCGCGGCATAATACTTTTTCTTCATTCGAACTACTGCAAGAGTTTTAATGGCATCATGCTTTTGTCCCGTGACGGGGATTTTCTCTCCGGCTTTTTGTCATGTAAGCATGCAAAGAAGGGAATATTTTTGGCTCTTCCAGTCCCATCAAGATTTATGAAGTTGGACACAATGAATAACAAGAGAGGAAAAAAGCTCGCTCAGTGTTCAGTGCTGGTGGGACAGAGCGCTGCAAAAGTAAGCAAGCAGCAAGACAAACTTTTTTTTGTAAACTGAAATGACGATGATGACGATCGACTGTTCTGTTAACGTCTTCTTGCATTCTTATCATTATCACCGCCTCACTGTCAGCTATTCATGAAGTGTACCGTGGTCGTCCCTAACGACTGTGTGCTTTATGGAAATTGAAGTATATGACGCGTTTCCGGAATATTTGACATTTTCATGCTTCAAGAGCATGTATTGCGAGTCCTCATGATCATTTGCGTTCGTCATGTTATGCTGCACATCACAACAACAGGATCGTGTCAGATTGCTTATCAACATGACATGACCGTGGTTATAATTTTCTTGCCCTAACCACGTGAGCCTTCTAAGTTGGCATTGCGCAATGGAAGCCATGGTAATTAAAATGGATCCTGTTGATGTTTTTCTTGGAATCAACTAATTTTAACCAGAAATACAGAGTTGAGCTGAAGAATGAGAACTCTTTGAAAAACTCTTTGAACCCTCGTGTATTTAATAGGGAAATAAGCAGAGTGTGGATTGGTTAAACATTTCTTTGTTCTGGTAATTTTCGAATTGGATTTCCACAAAAATCGAGAGAAAACAAAGGAAATCCGCAAAGTAGGAAATTGGCTGCGGCAAACGGAAGAAGGACGAGTGACGTCCCTTCCATGTTCCAAAGCGTGGCATGAGGATCAAAGTGAGTGGAAGTACATAGGTACACGTGAATGCTCCAGAGAAGAAAAGGCTTGTTGCTTGCTTCACATTTTCTTTTCTGGTTACTGATTGCCAGCTCCTGTAACAACCAACGTAAACCTCAGAAAGAGTGTTGATGATTTTGGTCGTTTTTGTTTATGTGGGAGTTCACACCGGCTCCGTAATGAAAAGAAAGAATCCTCTTTCTTCTGCATAGCTTTGCTGGAGGAGAGCCAAGGTAGTTCGGAGGAACTAATTATAAATGCATGAGAAATGGACTTACCGCAATAATTTCCCTTACATGACCTTTATGGCAAATTGAAGAAAAAGAGCCGCAGCTAAATATTAGTCAGCCAGGTTATCCTTTGGAGGAAGATACTTTGTTTATTTTGAAGTACTTACTTTTCACTTGCTTCCGTTGAGTTGACTCACGTAAGTAGGACTAGGATTTGCCTTCGCTTTACCTGGTGGATTGACAGGCAAGTTATTAAGTAAATGGACTATATTTGTTTTTTCTAAATTTGCCACTGGCGCTAGCACTGACATGTGTTGTTACCACACAAAAAGAAACATCGTTTCTCTCAATCCTCTTCTCCTGCTATTTACTTAAAATTATCCCTCTCTGTAAGCGGCCCTAGTCCTAAGCTGTATCTACGAACATCATTTGCTACCCATCCGCGCTTTGAATCAGTCAGTCCGTCATTCATTTGCATGCATGCATAAATATTTCCAAGAGTGATCCATCCAAAGGGATAAGTTCTTATTTCACCTACTTTGTTGTGTAATGCTGTCACACCGCCCGCAGTGAGAGAAAGTAAGATGAGAACGAGAGAGCCTCGCCTCGTTTTCTCTCTTTCTTTCTCCACTTTCTCTCTCTCTCTGGAGAGTGTGAGCAAGAGAATCTCCGAAGGGAGGGTTGACTGAATCAATTGAATGAAGGCGACATCGTCTTTCCGCTTTTGTCCTCAAGTTTTTTTAAGCTTTTTGTGTAAGTTGACTTCTCGCAGGATACGACACGGTCCTCCCAAAAGACGTAGAGGAAGAGGAAATCCCCATTTGCCTTGCTAAGGAGATGAAGACGAGAGAGATTTGGTGGTTGAAGTGGAAACGCATAGAAAGAGTGACAGAGAAAAGCAAGGGGATGAGAGGAGTGGGAAAAGGGAAATCTGCTCAATGGAGGAACTCGGCTTTTGTGGAGAACTAAAAAACATGTTGGTGTAACGTAACAGATCCGTTTCTCAGTTTGATGACGATCGCAATCATGTTGATGACGATGACGATCATGAAGATTAGAAAATTGCGAAAGAGAAGAAAAACAAGAAACAGAGACGTTTAAATTTACTTGACTTGTTTTTCATCTAGGATGGCACAAAAATTCAAATTACGTGGATCATTCCCTGCTCTTGGGTAACAATTTTATTCTGCAAATCCTTCAAACGTCGTGCGTCTCATGCACGTGTTACATTGAGTGAAAACGGACGCTAGAATGGAAGTCAGCGTGAAGAAGGATTTTTGAGGAAAAATGGTTATGCTACGATAGATTAGAAAAGTGGCTTGGGGGTACGGTTCTCATACCCATGTTAGTTTAATTCATCGATTGACAGTCGTAGGATGTAAAATGAGTCACATTTACCTGAAAATATAATGGTCCGTTTGATTTATTTCAACCTGTTACTTGTCTAACGTCAACATAAATGTAACTGGAAGAGTTTATGGACTTCACTGGAACCTTTACTGGGAATGAGAAACAGCAGGAAGGTGAACTTTGCCTGTGCAGCAGCTACGTCTAAAAATATCATGATTACAAAATGACAATAACAAAAATTGGCTTTTTCCATTCATTGTGGGAATTGTCACAGAAAAGTTTCAATATTTTGTTGTGAGGTGGTTAATACAAAGAACTAGAATGTTTTAGTAATATTGATTGGGATAAGTTTCTCTCTTTCTTTTGCAATTTTATTTCCGACGAAAACTTTCTTGTCGTAAGTTACAGCTAATTCTCAGGGCGGTTCTGGAAAAAAAGAAAGCTAGAGCCTGATGAGAAGAGATTTGTTGGTGACGACAACGATGACCTGCCAAGTTCGAGGGTAGGGATAGAAATCTTCCAAAGTCGAGAGACAGATGTGCTACGTGCTTCGTCTCACGACTCCCTCCTCTTCAGAGCGTAGGCACACAATCAATCGTGACGTGGTTTGCAATATATGTACATACTTAGCCGAGATGGATTGTATTTTCCAAAGCAACAAAGGTGCAATGTAAGAATAGCAATGTACACAATGCAATATTTATTCGTTTCTTTAATAAAAGAAAGGAAATGCGACAATGCAAACGATACATGTAACTCGCTCGCTCTACGACAATGCAACGACGGCATTTGCATTCCGATGAGGGAAATTTACCGGGATCCGGTCTGACTTCCCTGAAGGGAATTAAAAATTCTTTTTGTTCCGACGTTGCCACTGAAGTAGGCAATGACTATTATATTGTCTAGGTGTCGATATCTGAGTGAGCTAAGCAAAATCAGTCGGAAGTAGGCAGACTGCGGAGTGTGACGGGAAACAACAGGAAGAAGACGGAGATGAGACCAAAGATAGATCTTTTGATGTGACATATTGTAGGGTGGATTAAACTGAATCAGGGACTGTGGAGAAACTCATTTTGATTTTGGCTTGACTTGTTGCGTTTTGTCCTTTCCTTCTTATTACTTTGAAGGTGAGTCATTGTGTTGAATATGGGATTGTTCTGTGTTCATCCTGACTTCCATGTCTTTCACAATTCGCCACAGTCATACAAGATACGACTCTGATGCGATTTCAGAAATAGAGTCATGTCAGTCGGCTCTAGGCTATTTTAGACATCGTCTATCAGCTCATTTATTTAATTCATAGGTATTGAGACTGTAATGTCTACACAACGCCCTCACAAAATGATATAGACAAAGAAAAAATTGAAAATTGAAAAGTTCCATTCTCTCCCATGACGGTGACTAGAAATCATGATTCACTTGCCTCAAGGATGTAGGATGGAACATAATCAAAATCGCTCTTATGTATGTAATGTAGCATGGAAAATAAAGTTCAGCAGATTTCCACAAGTGTATAGGTCATCTAATTATAGGCCATGATTCGTCTGCAGGAATATGAAAATCCCAAAAATGAAATATGTCCTGGGATATTAAGCGCCTAGTTTAGCGCACTTTCATCCATAAAAAAATAAATTATTGTGCAATATAATATTGTGTGGCATACACAAGGTTTGATATACCAAAGTTTATAAAGTTGACGCACTTTAACATTTTGATTTTAATGTAAATTCTGAGCTGGGTTAGACAGTCTCAATTAGAAAATCTCCGCATTTATTGTGGTTATTTGACACTTGAACTCATTTCACACGATACCCCAATTAAGCAATTTACTTGCTAATAAATAACGGTAGGTTAACGAACCATTCAAATCTTTGTTTTTAATGCAAAGTACATATACAAATAAGCGTCAGCAATTGCCATATAAGGTCAACGGTTGTGAATTTTCACGTTTTGCTTGATCTTCGCCGAGGAATTTCAAACCCTCAAAATGTGATTCCATGATCACGTGTAAAGCACATTTTACACGTAGGTTTAATTTAGCTGACATTATTTGTCAACTGTTTTAAAATCTTCGAATGAATAAATTACACAAGAAAATTAAATAAATATGAGGGTAAATATATAGCTGACTTTTGCTCTTTCATCTGACCATCAATGTACTTGTACAAAGAAACTCAAAGATTTTCAATTTTGCTCTTTCAGCAATAAACTTTTTTTCCTCCACGTTTTATGTGTTCCCCTTCACTGTTCGTCGACGAACGATGTTAATGCTGGCACTTACAACAGCTGCAGCTGCAACTCCAGTTTTGGGGTTCATATATTATGCTGCTAAATTCCAACAGAATAATAACTTTTTATGGTTTCTTATCAAATGCTACATAAGATAAGCTGGGAAACGCTACAAATATTATCAACATGAAAAAGATATTTTTAATGTATTGTTAATTCAAGTTTTATGCATCCTGTCTCTCAAACCCCCATTACTTTTCCATTTTGCCTTGACGAATGCTGCAATTGATATGTAAAAGTGATCTTGTGAAAGGATTTGTTTGTGAAGAGCAAAAATGGTCTTTGCCTTGCTCGTTAGAACATTATTTTTTATCAAACACATCATTACTCTACCATCTACCATCTTGACTTTTTAGTTGCTCTATAATAAAATATGTTCTGAAAGGCGTCTGAGTCATTGATGAAATGCATTGGTTTATCCTAAAGTCGCGTATGTGTGTAAAAGAACATTATTTTAAATCGAATGACGCAAACTAAACCAAACATCAATTTTGGAATTAGTAAAGATCTTGGCTTAATTGCTTAATACATGATGTCATACGCAATAGACGTCTGCAATCTGCGGTATTCAATTGTATTATATGAATAAACAATAAAGAAGCGGTCACAAAAATCTTAATCTGCTTGACGTGAATGATTTTACTGGCATGTAAAACGAAAAACGAAGATGTGAAGGGGTTTGACTCAAACCAACATATGCTTCTTATTACAGAAGTTTATTAGCATTTTAGTTGGCCAGATATACGCACGCATTAGGTAAAATGAAGAAATGTTCAATCCTTTCAGTTCACTCTCGCTTTAGTTTGTGTCGTGTGTTGTAAATTGAACAATAGCATTTCTTTAGAAATGATCAACTTAAGCGTTTGACAAATTTCAGTACGCCAGGACCTTCTAGAGAAGCAGCAGTTTCTGAACAAAATTCTACTTTTCAAGTTGTGGTCGCTTTGTTTCCCAAATTCAAAGGTTGGTTTGAAAAGAAATCTTAGTTTGTTTGTTGGTTTTGTGAGAAGTGAATTAAAATCAAACAGATTTTATAAAAAATGTTAATTTTACTCTTGTTTCAAATATTTCTTTACTAGCTTTTTGGACACAGTGACCTATTACGTAATCTTGGCTTTTTACAACCTAGGCAAACGTTTTGGGGAAGTTATATAGTATCTGGTCGGTGAGTACATTTCCGTCCGGTTTAAGGCTTAAGGTTTAAAAATAATTACGACAGAGTCATGACTAATAGAAAATAAGTTTTGTCCGTGTAAGCTCACTCTGTTCTATTTGTACTAGATTAAAAATGGCTTCCCAAAATAAAAAGATCAAGGTGGACGTGAGTGCGGAGGCCGATAGCGCTGAGCTAAATATTGATGAAAGCGACAGTTTCGCCCACACTGATAAAGCAGTTCCATTAAAGGACAGTGAATCTACTAGTTTAGAAAATGTTGAGGAAGGGGCACAGGATGACTCCGACTCGGAGACCGACTTTTCCTTTTCCGAGGATGATATCGAGGAATTTTCTTCAACAGGCGAGAAGTGGGTGAAGTTAACTCCCGTTACGAAGTGTAAGAAGGATTCTCAGGCCTCTGACTTGAATCTCGCAACTGATAACGAGGCCAAAGAAACCAAGCCAGGTCCTTCCAGTGACCCGAAAGACAAAAACCAGCAACTTCCTGCTGCAGCCGTGCAAGCTGTGGGTGAAGACTCAAGTGAAGACGAGGATGATCCTGATGGTAGATTATCCCCAAGCCTACTCAATCCCCAGGCGATGCGTTTAATGTGGAGTTTAATGGATCCTTCCTATTGGAGGAAAAGCTGAGCTACCACCCACGAGACTCTGTCATGGAGGGATAAAGACGAGGGTTCGGAAATCATTCATTACCTTCAATCTAATAATGATTTTCATTAAAGTATGGCAGTATGGCAAACATTGTTTCTGTTTCTTCTCGTCTAACAATGAGTAAGATTAAAAGTTTTTTAAAAATATTTGAGTCATTGTGATGAACGTTTATAAAATTGCACTCACAATTTAGTGGAAATGAATTCTTGTAGCACAACCATTATCATAGAAACAAATTACCCCAAATATTTCTGCAGAGAATCTGACTTATACAAAACAAGAAGAAAGCAGAGCTTTCCTAAAACTTTCACTTGTGCAAATTTCATGATCTTGATCTTGGTAGCTTGGGTGTTGTGCCAAGGCAAAAGGTGAGAGAAATCTTTTCCCCTCTGTGGCGCCAGACAACGAGGAAAATTCACACTAAATCAAAGTCACTTTCCCTTTTCTTTCGACTGATGCAGTCTGCATGAAAATTGGTTCTTTCTCCAATGGTTCTCTCTCCAGAGTGTAGAGTGCCTGAGTTGGCGTCAAACCACTCAGCGTCATCTCTCTCACGACTTTCATTTCCATTTCATTATTTTCCAAGTCAATTCATCCAAATCCGTTGAGAAACACTAGACAAATAGAAAGATCTGTGGAAAAACTTTCAATCAATATTCCAGAATTTTCTTTTTCCTCATCTGATCCCACTTCCTCTCCTACCGAGTCTCTCATTCTATTCCACTTGGTTGCGTGTTACTTTTATCTTACAACTACATGACAACAGAGCGAAAGGTGAAATTGACACAGCAACAGTAAAAGTAAAAGCAGCAACAGCAGTTGCAGAGGAAATCATCACAAATCCCTGATTTCTTTTCGTCACAAGGTAAGTAATGTAGAAACATTGGGAAGGAGGCGGATGAGGAAGTGGTGCAGGTGAGTAAGTTGTAAGTACAACAAGTTGTTGCTCCATCTCCATTTTCTCATTTCCATTCTCATCTTAAGGCAGGGTATTTTTGCCCTTTTCTCACTGTGTGAAAGTCAGATGGTCACATGATTAGTATTCCGTCACCAACATCACGAAATATCACATGAGCCATGAGGAGTCCGTGAATGAACCTTGTGAAACTCCCACTCAGTTTTTTTCATATTAAAGAGAATAGAAGAGAATCAACGGAAATCCACATGGGCAAAACGAAATTATATGGTCTCATTGCCACATCATTATGCAAGTTAAATAAAGCCGTGTAAAGTCAAGTTATAATTCAATTCGCCAGAAAGTTGATCACTTTTCGCCTCACAACGCACAGTCCAATTTCATGCGGCTGATTAAACATGGGAAAATTGTATTCAGCTGCTGATGCATTTTGCACACTGCAACGAAAATAAAAAGCCACGGGAAATCCGTCTAGCCGGAGCGATGACGCCAATAATGACCGCGATTCCCGAGGTTTATTACTTTTACACCAAGGATCCCAATTCATGAAGCGGGTTTAGTCGTAAATATAAAAGTAGGATTATTTACCTATACATTAAAATTTACATTTTTACAACGCAACAACAGGAGGCAAGAAGCATCGTTGATCATATCATAAAAGCATCATCATTCCTGTACCTCTTGAGCATTTAGCTTCCCAGAAGAAACTTTCATTACTTTATGTTGCACGAAACACTTTTTTGGACATGTTACGTGTCTTAAGCTAAAATAAAAGTGTCCTTTTTCTTCTACCTCTTTTGTTCATTTCATCATATCACATCACATTTCCCTTTAACGTCCTTGTCTTCGTTTTCCAAAGAAATCAAGTTTCAAAGGAATGTAGATGAAGGTGATGGCATTGCTGCTAACTGCGATGGAATGAAGCTTGGATCACGCGTGTGTGCCATCCGGATCCGTCGATGTTATCGATGCATGCCTTTTCGTGGTAAAGTATAAAATTCGTTTGATCCCACGAACAGAACCGTAAGTAGCATGTCATCTCAGGCAGCAATATTAATTTTCTAGTTTTGTGTTTGATTTGCTCTGCTTCCTAGTAAGAACGAATAATGCGGAAAAATTCCGCTCGTGTTGGAAAAATTAGAAAATAATCGCTCTGCTTATATGGAAAAATGAAATGAAATAAAATGGGCATTGCAGAAAAGGAAGCATAACGTCATCAATATTCCGAGTTTTGTTTTATAAATATTTCAATGGAATAGTTTTGACTTGTCAGTTCCCAATTCCATTTCTTTTAAACAGAAGCTTCGTTAATGATATCACTTCACCTCCATGTCCATGGCTGTTATAAAACACTTTTTGCTTTGCTCATGTGATATTGTATTACATTTTATTACATTAAAGGAAGTTTTGTGCTAGTTGTTAGATTATATAACAACAAAGGGAATGCTTCATACGGCTAACATAACCTCGAAAACGTATGGAGGTATTGGCATGGCATGATAAAAAATAGCATGCATTATGAAATGGAAGTGGCATTGCATTGGAATACACTGACTCGAAACTCGAACCTAAAACCACCTCTATCACTGCCAGTTCAATTCTTTCTGCTGCTGCTGGCTCTTGCTTTTCTTCAGTTCAGTGTTGCTGCTTCTCCGTTGTTTTTTAGGTATGCGACGTAGTAGGTAACCGAAGCATGACAATCCCATGGATCGATGTGAGCACGAGGTGAGCGAGTGAAAACTCTGTAGCTGTTTATGGCTTTCCAACTGAAAGTGAAGAAGAGGAAAGCAAAGGGAGAAATGAGAACTCTTCGGAGAATAAAGGCAAGCCTATGACGGTGCATGCGATGTCTATAACGTTGATAAATGTATGCGTCATCATATGGGAAATGCACATATCTGTGACCACCACCGTCTGTGTGTCTGCTGCTCTGTTCCTGTTCAGCTCAGCCTTCTTGTAAATAACACACTTCTTCTAACTACATGTTTCTTTTTTCGATTCTCGCTCTTTGTGTTGCTTGTTGAAAAAAGAAGTTGGTTTTAGATTGGACGGAGAGAGGAGGATGAAGTGAGGATTGAAAGGAAAACGTAAAGTAAGTAAAAAAGTGAGTGAGTTGATAAGTGGAAGGCGATGAAAAGTGTGTGAGAGAGGAGACATCAAGAAGCAGCAGAGAAAGAATAGTTAACGCCGAAGGTGGAGTGGAGCAGCAGTTTTTTCATTCGATAAGGTTTGCATTACAATTTTTGCACTCTTTTTCTTTTTTCACTTCTTGACATCTACTTACTCAATTTTTAACGAAGCCGTGTCGTACGTGATTTAGATTTGATTGTCCTTGGTTGTTCTGCTTCATATTCCTATTATTTTTCTTCTTGTAATACACCAGCATTTTGCAATGTGAAGTACAAGTTTTAAAACAATTCTTTTTGTCTCGAGTTTTTTTTTGGTAGTTCAATGCCAAACTCATTAAAGCGATTAGAATAATTCTGGGAAAGCTGAGTTGTTTGCCTTTCGACTTCCACCTTCTGTTTCGTTACTACTTTTTAAACTGTTTCAGAGAGCTTTAACATTTTTTAGCCTTTACTTCCTTTTGATTTTTTGCAAGTTTCTATTTCATTTTTTGACACAATAATTACATTTTTTTCTTCTTTTCTTTACTTGTGTTGGTGGTATCAATTGTGACAGAGTTTGTTGTCTAAAGAGTGACAATCACTGCCATTTATTTAAGCAGAGAATCGTACAAGCGTCATGCCTGAAAACACAGACGTATTTGCTGCGGCGTCTCGGTGAGTCTTTAGTCTTTCCTAGTAGCTATCGTCTTGTTTTTGTTGGAATAATTCAATTCATCTTTCTTTGTATTGGAATTTATTTTTAGCATGCAATATTTTAGTGATAGGCACAATCATAGTTATCTACATTAGATGTTGTTGTCGTATTAAATAGGAATGTGTAATAATGCCATATGTAGGTCGTAATAGAGAGAAAAGCGTCTTGACAATTGACAATGAGCATCTGCTCCAATAGTTTCAATTCTGCCTTCTCTTCTTACATGACGACTTGACCTTCATCTTCTCTTCTTGACGTTCGTTCTTTCGTTCGATCTCTCATCTCCCACCGCATCTCATCTTCCGCCTCTCTTCACTTTCTCTCCTTCATTTATTCGTTGTGGGCTGGTGAAACCATTCGTATTTTTACCTGTTGTTTCTACATAACAACAACAACGTCGACGCCATCATGATCACCTCCACGCCTTCAATCAGGTAAAAAATTTCATACAATAATAAAAAGTCGCTTGCGTATAATTTAAAATTTTACATTTTATCAGCTTGCTTGTTGTTTGTCGCTGCATGTTAAACTTGGTTAGAAACGATTGTTTTGGCAAAATATTGTTTTCTTCATATGTTAACTGTAGTCTTCTTTGCCTTATTGATTTGGGTTATTTTCCATTGTGAACTTCACATGAACCTTGTCACGTGTCAGCAATTGAGTAAATAATGAGATTCAGTTCACGACGACATTCCACTTAGATTATCATAATGATCAAGTCAAGTAATACCTAACTCCAGTATTTGTTTACTTTTCTCGATACGCCAGTATAGCACATTGGCATTTGGCTGTAAATGACTCAGCAATTTGTGTGCCGAATTAGTAAGATGAAGCTTAATCTCATGCCTGTATTTATTTACATTATGACAAAATATCAATTATTTGAGATTTTGTTGACATTCCCAATATGTCAAAATTGATAAGAATGTCATAATAATTAATTCAAAATATCTTGGCAAGCCAGTTATAAAAATTAGTCCTACAACTGGAGCGATGAAGAGCAGCCGCGTTCGCCAAAGACAAGTACCTACGTGGTTCGTAGACTGCGTTGACGTTGACAGTTTATTTTTGGGACACGCACATTTAAACTTGGAAGTTCATATTTAGACTCGACCAACGCAGCTTAATCTATCTTTATTTTTAGTTGGTGGTCTGACAAATATTTATTGAAGGTAAATAAAAGAAATGTGGTGATGTCATTATCAATTATTTTCAACTTGACAAACAAGTCTAAACGTTTAAAGAAAACTTGGTTCAGGCTTCCAACTATTCTTGTTACAATCAATATTTGTGCAAAGAAAATTGAGGTAAATTGTGCACAGAAATAGAGAAAGAACGTTCCCCAGAAGGGCAGACGCCAGTCACCAATTTTTATTTAAAAAGCACGCGTTCTTCGAGAGGTTTTAGTGCACCCATGCCAAGATTACCATTCTCTGGAGTGGAGATTTATGTTTGAGCTATCCTCCATAATCCCATTAGGGTACATTTAAAGGTGACATGGCTAGGCTGGTGCATCTTCTCAGTTTTTGTCTGCCTTCTTGAGGGACGGTTGCGAAGAACATGATGGATTCTTGCACACATGACTATCAGACAATTTTTAAGGAACGTTCTGTGAACAGAATCATGAACGCCACTTCAGAATCCGTAGCCGGTATTGCTGCTCCTGCTCAACCACCATTTTGACAATAAACTCTGCTGAAAATTTGATATGCATACCTAGTTTAATAGCAATGCAGCATCAAAGTTTCAAGTTACAGAACCCAAGCGACTGTCGAGTCAGTTAAGCAAGGTTTTCATTGTTTCATTATTACCATTGTATGTAAATTTTGCCGTTTACCCTTTTGTCTTGACACTTGCATGTACGAGCCTATCACCGTTTAATTTTGATTTGCAAAAACAAAATGACCGAAAACTACGCTGTGGTGACAATGAAATGAAATAAGCAATGAAAATTGCACGAACGAACTGTCAGACAGTTTGACTGATTAAAGTTCAGCCTCTTTATATTGAAATGGCCAAACACGTGAATAAAGAAAAACGTTAATTTGATTTATAATCTGTGCAAATACCTAAAATTGAATTGGATCCATAAACGGGTTGACAAAAATATTTAGTTTCCATGCATATGTATTTTTGTCGTTTGTTATATTCTGAAGGTTGAATTGACTTACAGGTTACAGAGGTTGCATTTTTACTTTCTTTTGGCAAACACAAGAAATCAATTTTTATACTCAGGAAGGATTTCTTTTTAGTCCTGTTTCAGGGTCACCTTGTGCACATGGCAGAAAAAAATGACAAAAGTGTAGGGAGCAGATGACATTTTGCTTGTTTTTCTTCTTGTTCTAGAATTGACATTTTTTATTTGATAAATAAACGTCATCCTTGTTTGAATATCGACCAGAGAAAAATGGGTGGTTATTGAACGGCTCCATTGAGTTAGTTGACGGGGGAGGTGTGTCCGTTATTTTTGAGGTGTGTACTTCTTTCAGCTTTCAATGTTTTTTCATACTACTTATCTGTTGGGAAAAGTTGTTTCTAGTGTATTATTTGCTGAATAGGCTCATTAAACAAATAAAACCTATTTATTTCATTTTTAGAATTCTGATGTTCGACCATCATTATTTTTGTCGTCGTTATTTGCAAATGCCTTGCAGAGAAAGTGAATTTCTTGAGTAAAGTAAAATTCATTGCAAGGACAGAAATTACCAGAATTGTATAGAACTTGTAAATGTGTGGCTTTAATCGATACTCTGTTTGATACGTTTGTTTAACCGCTGTGGTCATTCGCACCGTTTTACATAATGTAAGCTTAACCCCCGCCTCGTGGCTCGATTGGCCACGGTCATATGAAGGTGTGCTTGCACCCTATTTTGATTGGCTGACATTAAATATTGTAATGCATTATTATTGTATTATGAAACAAAAATGTTCATGTCTTATCAAAAATTGACGTAAAACTAATGTCACTGAAAAGGTGTGTTTTTATGGCATTTCGTACTCGGTAATCATTCCGTATTATGGTTACGCTATTATTATGTACAGTGGAGTGGTTTAGCAAAATATCCCATTATTGTATGCTATTTTGCTGTTTATCTCAAAACATCGAACCTGTCATTATCTGCTGAGTGAGTTTAAGTTTATGAGTTGAGAGTAGGATAAGTAGTATTTAAATTGTGTAGTTATCCTCGACATTTACTCATAATAAACTTCAAACGTTCTGACCATGGAGTCAGTGAATTAACCGATCTTGTCAGTTTTTATTTGTTTGCCACTCAACCCATCAATTTGGTTAAAGGCTGTCATATCATATTTATTCTGCTGCAATCTTGGATTACATAATTTATCCATTTCGTTTCACTTTCACTTGTTGAGGGTAAGAGGAAAAACGTGTTGAACCACGAGACCAAGTAAGGTAAAATTGAAATAAATGAGCTCGATTTTAAGAATTATTAATTGCACAAGTACGTAGCATTTACAAAAATGTTAGATACAAAGGACTCATAGAGAAAGTGTTCATAAGAAAAAGGTTATGACTAAATGAAGGACGAAGAGCAATATAATTTAAAACAAGATTCACGTTTCTTTTCAATGTGCAACTTTGATTACATGTTTTTGCAAAATTGTGTGCAAAACTGTGTGCAAAATCTTGTGGTTGATGACGCACGTTTTTGGTGCTGAAGACAAACTCAATATTATTGACACAAGCGTCATTCAATATGAATACCGACATCTCATTAAAGGATGACTTGATTCTGTTTAGTCAGGCGATAGGAGGAAAAATGCTCGTGCTAAGGCAAAAGCAAACAATTTTCTCTTTAAAAGTTATTCGTTTGACTTTCTCTCTGCTCTCCGTTTTCTGGTGTTGAAAGAGACAAGGCTAACTTACAAGCTTCACAAGCTTCTTACAAGCTTGACATACACGAGCTCTCAATTAGGTACCATCATGACACTCATTTTTTCCTGGCTTCACTTGCTGAGTGACTAGAGTGAAGCTCAGTTTGACTTTTGCACTGCTGCTGAGAAATTCAGTTAGAATGAAACGGCTGAAGCTTCAATAACCTCCATTATTCTATTCCGTACAGCACTCCACCACTTTAGTAATAATTCACTTTTCTTAGTAGCTTGTTTACATCTTCCTCTTTCTTTATCTTTCCTCTCCGGACATTTTTTGTCAATCTTTTTAACTTTTGCAAAATCACGTTGATTACACACATCATCATGACAATAGCACTTTGTTAGTATCAAACTTGGGGAAAAGTTCTACCCTTGTCTTTGTTATTTTTTGTTGCGAAAGCTAAATAGACTTTTCTCTGTTGTTGACAAGAAGCGTTCATTAAAAAACAAGTTGTTTTTCCACTTTTTTAAGATTTTAGTTAAGATCTGATCGGTTTAGCTGGTTCGTTTCAACCTTTACTTTAGCTTGCGTGTGGAAGTCGCCCACCTTCATTTAGCCTAATTGGTTTTGTTATGCATAGAAAGTTGCATGAATCATGACCGACATGACACGATGAACCATCGAACATATGACAAAGTAGCTATAGCTTGATATGTACGTTGCAGAGTTACGATGAGACATTTTGTTCTTTCTCATTCCAGGGGTCGTGTGAATAGCATGCCTAGTCAGCCGAGTTCCACAATGAGCAGTAAACTGTGCCGCCAAGTGAGTATCGAGAGTCCTGGGCCACTCCTGAAGGACTGTGTTTTCAGTTTCGATGTTCCCGTTCCGGATGTCCCCACTGCGGGAGCTCGGATTCGCGTAAGTGACATACATAATCTAACTTTAATAATTTCATTTTAATTAACTTAATTTAATTTTAAAATACATATTATGATATGATACATATCAAAATATTTACCACAGGTGGAATGCGCTGGTGCGTGCTATCGTCCTAAAGCCACATCCCAGACGAGCATCTCCAGTGCATCCAGCATAACAAGTCTTAACAGCCTTACTGGTGATGTGTCCACAAACGTCTGTCTCAGAGAATCTAACGCACAATCGGGAGGGGGCGGTGGTGGCCAGCATTATGGTGTTCGGGATGCTGCACTTTTTCCAGGATATGAAGTAAATCCACCTTACTTGCATATTTAATCTTCTCGTTACTTATCGTACAGTGTATTTTTACACAAATGTTTTAATTCACTAATTTTATAGGTAGCTGGAATTGTTGAAACAATTGGGGAGGAGGCGCAAGCAAATGCCAAAATCAGTGTTGGCGATAAAGTTGTTGTCTACCCTTTTGAAGGAGTGCCTCATGGGTCAGTTGCTCTGCGTTAAGTTAATGCATTAAAACAAGTGTTGGCTGGAATTTTGCGGTAATTTACAAAGATTGTTGATTTACACGTAGGTATGCTGAATACATGACCGTTCCCGATCTTCAGTACTTGGTCAAAGTTCCCGATTCAATGCCACTCAGCGTCGCTGCCATGCTTCCGACTGGTGCACTCTGGGCTATGAATACTGTTCACGTTGCAAAGGGTCACATTTTGAAGCGGTTGGAAGAGAAGGGGGAATCAGGTACGCCTCTGTTCCAGAGCCCTGCATTTAGCTCTACCTCACCCCTCACCTCACTTAAAACCTCACTGATTTGTAAACCTCAACCTCACCTCACCAGAAACCTCGCCGACT
>VYYJ01001082.1:0-36855 GCA_021029165.1 Cyphoderus albinus | reverse complement strand
TATTATTTTTTTCTCATTTCCAGTCACAATAAATACAACGAGTAAGGACAAAATAGAGAACAGTCGTCTGCGCATATTCATTCAAAGTGTAACGAAAGTGGAGTAAAAATAGATACCAATATAATTTCGAAATAAAACGCTCAGTTATTATATGGAATTAGAACTTATGTACTTTACTAGTATGCGAACAGCGCAAAACACATGCATTACTGTATAAACTGTATTAGTAGAAATATAAATTGCTAGCTGTCTACTTTTTTGTTAGTCAGTCCATCCAAAGTTTTTTGGCCTTTTTATTTTGCGCCACCAAGGACGAACAACGTAGGCAGACAAATTTACTTCTTCCTAGTTGCTGACAATTGTCCAATAGTATTTTAATATGTAGGGTACAACAACGTCGTTACAAAAGGAACAATATCATTACAGCAAGAAGAAATTCATGCACTGAAAATGAAGAAGCAGAAATAGCAGTAAAATTGTGGACAAGTCAGTTGCTCCAGATTATTAATACTGGTGTGGTAGGTATGTATGCACTTACATAAAGTCATATTATACAAGAAGCATCTTATAGCATTGGGTGATTTTGTTTGCAGAAAGCAATCTTTACTTCATAGAAAAGCAAGACTTCACAGAAACGGGTACGTTACGAGACAACCAACCAGAAAATAACAATTTAAGTAACAAGAAATCTGAAGAAAGGCCAAATTCCCGTGCACATTATTAAATTTGAGAGAAACGAAAGTAGAAGCAGAGGATAAAAATATCTGAGTCAAGATCAGCAGTAGTAGAGGAGTAATATGCAGAAAAGAAAATAAGGAATTCCGTGCTCACTATTCACATTCAAAGGACAAGAGAAAGTTTTTTTCTTTCCAACTTCCTTGCCAAGTCAAAACAGGAAAAGCGAGTTGTCTAAAAATATGTGTCTGTAGTTTCATATTACCTGCACATTTCAGTCCAGTAAGCGCTTTATATATTATCATAATATTTTTTGAAAATGTACGTAGGCGCAGCCTGGTCTGACTGAATGGGCGATGGTGGGTGATGATAGTTGGCCGTAGTGGAATGGTCGGCGGAGATACTACTTAATAATATGTATGATGAGACCTTGTGAACAAAGATACCTTCGAGAAAAATATTTTTATAGCATGGCATGGCATACCTCTCTGACTCAATTTCACCTTTTTTCTGCTCAACTTCAACCAACGGACATTTCACCGTTTGGGAGTTGAATAGATAAACTAACTAGCTGCTCCACCGCAGTCCACAATAATGTGAGGCATAATAACGGCACGAACCAAGAAGAAAATTACAATGTTAGTATCTTCATCAATGAGTACGTTAGTGGGAGCCTTCATCGCTTACTTACCAACATATCTACATATTATTTTTCCGTCTGCTTTCTAAATTTGGTGATGTAGGCTTTCAGAGCAAATTAACTTGTGTACGTCTTTCTGTTTGTACCTGCGTATGTGGCCACAACGCAACACAGCCAGGGTGTAGCTAGTTGTTTGTTAGTAGGAGACTCATTGTAGAGGAGGTGCACGGTACGGTACGAACCTTATCCCTTCCCTCTGGACTCATGATTGCAATGTCACAGTATGGCGTGCTCATGAATGCTCATGCATAACATCGTAGATTATACCCGTCATAGAACTCAACTCGAAGAAAAGAAAGGAAGGGAAAGAATCATACTTTTTTCTCTTTTCATTCTATTCTATTCCGACGAATATCTTCAATGTTCCCAGTTCCTATAACTTACCTTAGGTTAACTTCATTCCTATAAAATATTGCCTAAAAAGTAACTCGGTGGATGACCTGCCTTTCAACTAAAAGAGTAGAGAGCAATTCAGAAGCAGGTTAGGAACTTTTGGCATGCTTCTTCCTTTTCGTCTTATTTTTCTCAGAAAGAAACGAACGAATGGAAAAGTGAACAGGTTTTCTGCTATTGCTTGGGAGAATGAAGCAGAAAAAAGCAGCAGGTAGCTCGAGCTCTTGCCTTGTTCGTAGGTATTCTACAAGAGGATTCCTTCAGGGAGACTTAAAGGTATTAAGAAAAACTATGCTATGTACTTAACATAGCGTGCCTTTTCTTATAAAGCTTATAAAGTTATTCGAAAAGGAAAATTCCGATGCTGAGCGGACTCGTTACCTTACGTTACCTTTTGTGACCGTCTGGATAAGGCAGAAACATCTCCACCTAGAGGAAATTAAGTGCCTTGGTGCCTACCAACTACAATCCAAGTATGCTCGCAAATATATATAACCTTTGTTCATACTATCGCTATTTCTTTCCAAGGGAATGGTGTGTGTAGCTTTTGATGATGGAACGAATCCATCCCTTGTGATTACAGGTAATGATCATTTTATTCCATGGTGTTTTTACTTGGCACTAAAAACTAGTAGTAGCAGTAGTACGAAACCACATGCCGTGCGTTCCTTGGTCTATATACCATATTATCTTCGTCATCATTATCATCATCGTCATCGTCATTGAAAGGAGAGAGAAAGGAGAAAAAGCAGAAAAAAGAAAACAAAGTTGATGAGTATAATTTTAAGCAACTTTTTCTCTCTCTCTCTCTCTCTTCGTTCGCTTCTTGTTCTCCTTTCTTATCCATCCTCATCATCCTCCTCCTTCTTCTTTTTTTGAAGGTAGGAGAGAAAAGTTTTAAAAAAGGGAAGTTTTTTCTTTTCTCTTGTCACGGTATGCCCGTGCGTTGGATGGTTTTGAAGGAGAAGAGTTTTCACAGCGTACCTATCTCACAATAAGAAAACCTTTCTCCACACATTATATTTTGGATAGTAGTATTTTTGTGTTTACTTCACTTTGTATGTTTTTAGGCACATCATTCAATGTAATAATGCGATGTGGCTCCTGCCTCGGCTTCCCAGGTATTTATTTTTTTCTAAACAAAAAAGTCTTTTTTCATTAAGCTGAAAGCGATACCGTGAGCACAACACGGTTGTGTGATGTGTTGTATACTTTGGGTAAAATGTGTATGTGGCATGGCATGGTTCATAGTAGGCATTAGCCATGGAAAGAGACATGTCTCAGGCGATGTGCGAATGACTGAGTTTAAGTTTGGACACTTCTTCCTACATATGTACCTTTGTCCATAATATTCACGCTTGTGAGAAGAAACATTATTTGCTAAGTATGAAGATATGTGTCTACTTATTTACTGACTTGCTCACACTTTTGTCTTTTCCAACTCACACTCTGTTGCTCTCCAACGTTTTTACTTTGAAGGAGAAAAAGTTAAGCAAAATGGAACGTCCAATCAAGAAATTGCAACAAAACAGCAATTAGTCATCCTTGGAGAAAGTGAGAGAGGGAAAGAACTGGTCGAGGCAGACTGAAAGCGAAGGAAGGGAAAATTGAGTGGGTACGGAATGGACTAAAAGAATAGTTGTGCTTTAGCTCAGCGTAGAAACAAAGAATAATAAGGAACTTTCCTTAAAGTGACTTTCTTCGGGAAGCTGAGTTTCTCTGATTATTATTATTATTATTATTCTCAAACTTCAGTTTCTTCTGTGCAGCGTTAAATATGTATATAATTATAATATTTGCACAAACATATTATGCATATGTCTATATGAGTAATTGCCTACACACGGGAGAAAGTTTTTCTCTGTAGTTTCAGTTTACATGTGACGCCTTCGAGCCTAAACTACGTGCACATATGTCACGTTCATAATAAATAAGGTATAAACTTGTTTATATAAAAGTCGACTCATTTCTTATTGCTCATTGTTGTATATGTGTATTGTATCATTTTCACCCGCCTACAATATTATTTTACGAAGAGAACGTGATAGAAGTTCTATCATAGAACTTATTTCGCTCTCACATTTCCCAAGATTTCTTTCTGATTCTGCGTGTTGTAATCATAATCATAATTATAATACTTTTATTAGCATAAAGAAAAGTGGCAACCAAGCATTTCGTTTTTTAATGCTACGTTTGCATCAGAAAGAAAATTTATGGATTGTTTGGTGGAAGGAGATAATAAAGCTTCTTACTTTACCGTGTGCACTGAAGGCGACATGGTGAATAGAGAATAGAGGTAAACGATTGTAGTGCCAGCTTTGCAATATTTACCTCCTAAAGCTGTTCTGTTCAGAGTTCGGCTTAAAAACCCACCTGAGACAAAAGAAAAAAAGTAATGAAATGAAATGAAGGAATGAAAATAATTCTTGTGTAAGCTTCCGGGTAGAAATAAATACTGGTGAGACGAACAAAGTACGAAATTGCAATGTGAAAATAAATGAAACGAGAGAAATGTGATCCAAGAAAGTACACCTGTCTCTGTCTGACAAAAATAGAGATTATTGTTGCGCAATAGAAGGGGAAAAGAGCGAGAGAAAGGAAACCTGTTGACGATTACGATACCAACTGAGACGGCAACTAACTCGTATTTTTCCAACTGAATTCACAGGGAAAAGTATTTTTTGTGGATTTTCAATTTTTTCAAGGCTTTCACAATGAGCATTGGGGGAACGTACGTACGTAGGTATCACGTCACAAGCTTGACTAATATTTTTAAAAGACCAACTTCATTAGGTATTGGAAAAGAAGGTGGAAAATTACGGAGGCGGATGATTGGAATTGTTGGGGCGTTTATTTTTCTTCACGCTTGTATGAACGTTCCAAGGATTTCCCCTCATTTAAAACTACATAGTATGCGTCTTTCCCTATTTCCAATTAATTTCTGAACAAGTTGAAAACTCATTCCACAACGGTTCAATTTCCGTGCTATTTATTTTTTACATCGTCATCTTTTTACTATGATTACATATTTGTAAATTGCACAAAAATGTGCCACCATCGAACCGTGAGTGTACCTAGTGAAGCACAGGCAGGTATTTTATGTGCAGCAGTCAAGTCAATGTTAAACATTTTTAGTGGTAGTTAAAGAGGTGTTGCTCCAGGTATTACAAAACTGACTAGCAATTTTCCAGAGAGATGTGAATGTGATGTTGTTATATATCACACAGAGTCAGTGCCAACCAGAGCACAATGCAGTGCTCGTACGTTATTTTGGCACTAGACACAAACATAACAGCTGTAGCATTTTGAGCAAAGCTCCCGTGGGAAATGTATTCAGTGTCCATTTTCACTCGGTTTATTTTTTCTCTCTCTCCTCTTCCATCCATTTCATTTCTCTGCCATCGTATTTTTCCTCCTTTTTCTTCTATTGCTCTCGCACACCGATTGTACATACACTAGAATTACTCCAGTAAAAAAGTCATATTGTTAATGGCAAATGTCTGACGGAGTGAGTGTGAGGCAGTGGCAGTGGCGATGGGGGAAATCTATAATATAGGAAAAAGCCTCGAATTGCCATTCCGCATCTCATTGAATGGACCGTGATGCTGTGTTGTGTTTGTACGAATGTAATGTGTGAAAAATAATTTCTTGGAGAGATCCCGATCCCGAGCTACCTATTTATATGAAAGTTGTAGTATTCGCAGCGGCAACGGCATAGTAAATGCAAAAAGAAGTGGAAAAGAGAGAATCTTTATGGCGTATCTGTTCGGAAGAAAAGTGCCACGTCAGCTTTTTTTATAAGAGAAGTTTGCGAGAATATATATTTTTCTCTGGATAGAAATGATTATTTACTCATGCAGTTATCGGTTCCTATTTTTCTCTTCCTTTGACGGCACTACACTTGTAATGTTCTATAAATTCGTTTTTTGCACGGTGCCCCATTCCATAATCCACTCTTGCATTGTGGCTGGGTCTTGCTTTTTGGTGTGGTGTGTGGAGGGAGGAAGAAGAAAATAATGTACCTGTTACAAACACAAATACACGCAGAAGTGCTACAAATATTGTGCGAGGAGCGGGATAAATATGTGGTGAAGCCGTTGGTGTAGCCCATTCAACTTAACAGATAGTCGACATTTCCATTTTACTATAAATTTAATGGCCTTCTTGGTCTAAGTGAAGGGAGAGATATTTCAAGTGTCGGAAGGTTTTTGTGGTTCTTGCCTTCGTGGATAAGACGAAGTGGAGAAAAAACGATGGAAAAAGGACTCTTATCTACTTCTTCTGAGCGTGGAAGTAGTCTTATTCCAGTTAATGGACATACCCGCACTGTTTACCTTATAATCTAATACGCTATTACGTGACCAACTATATCCGTCTGTATAGGTAGGTAGGTGTAGTTTCCTGTATTATTATTAGTATTAGTACAAGTGCATTTTGGATGTGAGCGGCTTGACACCCAAAAGTGGTTTCAACCTGTGGAAACTCCAATTTATTATTCATAGACTGTTTGCAATCATTTTGGCTTTGAATCCTACTATGCCATATCTTTTTACTCACTTTCTTCTCGGGTGAGAATATATTTTCCTGTCTCTCTCTCTCATCTCCAAGAATGTATTTTTTCCTGTTCTCTTCGCGCTTTGCTTCTTCCTTTTGTACACCCTCTCCGGCTGAGCAAGCGAATTTTTTTAGTTTGGATAAGTAGATTCTGATATTATGTGTAATGTGCACTTTACATATAAATATGGACGACGAAGACGACAATGCCGTGAATAAGTGCTGAGGAAGTTGAGTTTGTAACTTGAAAGAACATATTTTTCTTTCAACTTCTTTTTTCAACATTACACATTCCTCACTTGTACCCTCAGCGTTCTACGCGTGTGGGAGAGCGGAGTGGGGATGGTAATACAAAATGTATATTCATTGCTTTCCCTGAACTTCCTTCTGACATTCTTTATCTGCCTGCCCATCCCACTTGGTTGAATATTAGAGAAATACTCAAGTGTGCAAGGGTCACGTAAACTTTATAACTCTCTCCTCTCCTCACCCCTCGTCGTCCCTCACATAGAAAAGTGAAGTGCTCTTCGTTTCTATTCCTTGTACTCCAATCCCGTGCCAGTCTACGTCTGTCTTGTTCACGTCTCATCGCAAGTTACAGTTGAGCATACATTATTATTATGATTATTAAACGACTCAGGCAAGCCAACAAAAAAGTTATTCAGTTCATACAGTTACTTTTTTTGCTTTTCTTTACTTTACTCCTTGAATTTATACTCATTATGCATTACCTACTTTCCTATCTCTTTTTTGCCTTACCTGAACAAGCAACTCGTGAAGATTTTCTATTCATTCATTAAAATAGTAAAAAAGAAGTCACGGAGTTTAAAAATACTTTTAAGTTGGATACTTGAGAGAAAGTTATGTATACATATACGACTTGTTAAAGTACCTTTCAAAAGAAAAAAGACCTACATAGATGAAGAAGACAAAAGTTGCTGTGCCTGTGTCTCGCTCCTATTCCCTATCTCATACAGAGAAAAAATAACGTCACTTGAGATGTTCATAATCATGATGGCAATGATCATCATCATCACCGTCGACTTCCTTGTCTTATGTTCGTTTTTCCCTTTCTCTTCCTTTGTGCCCACTTACTTCCCGTGGGAAAAGTTATCACGGAAAGAAAAGGTATCCCTTAAGACGGCTGTACATGCATACACTTTCATTTCATATCTTGGGCCAACAGATGTGCACCACACCAGTTGATGTAAAGAGGTTCTTTGCTGGCTTTGGCTACCTTAGATAGTTTTGTAATGAGATACAATGAATAAGAATTGGTTGAAAGTAGCAAGTCGACTTTTTTCAACTTGTATCTCTCTCGAGTCGTATGAAATAGTCAGTCAGTGAGAGTTGAGGAAAAAACTTTCATTTTTCCACTTGAATCTAATGGGATTCTTTTTCTGGAGCACTTGTATAATGTATAATAATAATGTTGTTGATATGGTGTAAAAAGAATCCGACTTTTTAACCCCAACTGGTCTTCACTTCTTTTTTACCGGAATAATCATACTGGTAATGTAATGTAATGGAAGATCATAATGGTTCTGATGATATTCCAGCAATATAGTGCAGTGGCACGTCCGTACGTGTAATGTGCGTTCTATTACGTGTGTAAGTACAGCAAGCGACTTTTCTTTTTTTAAGGAGATCATCATCGTCATTACGTGGTATAAAATTATGGCTTTTTGGAGTTGGGAGAGAAAAAAACGGGTTCAAACAAATAAGAGAAAGTCGCTCGCTGCTCGTTTAACTTTTTTATCTCTTTCCTTCATCTGAAGACATTTACTGATTGTGTAGCTTTCCACTTGACTTATATTCTCTAATCGCAAATTGGATTTTGTTTGGATGCATTTCGCGTTTCCGGACAGAAAACAGCCATTTCTCGGAACACTAACTGCACCACATACATTTATCCCTCTCGTTTCTTTTTAATGTTCACTCGTTATCATGTGTGTAGTAATGTGATGAAAAGTTCTCTTTTATTCGCCCCCTCTTTTTTCTCATGAGAGGAGACAAGTGTATTTCTCACTTGACATTTATTCACTCTTTTAGAAAGAAATTATTTGATGGACTCTTGAAAAATTGATGAAGATAGAAAGAGTTGAAAATTTCATTGTATAAGCCACGGAAGTGGGTTTACAAACATTTAATATGGTTTGGTTAGATCCGGATTAATCATTAATTTCTTGGTAATACAAGAGAAATCATTATCATAATTTTGGCCATTCCACTTACAGTCCCCGTATCATTTTCATTCCCAAAATATCATCGCATAAAGTTAATGAGATGTAAATTTGTAAAAAGGTGCTTAAACTTACTGAATGGATCGCTCTTTTCTAACTTTCTGTGCAACCAGGAAAGGCGATGGTCATAGTCATGATGAATACCGTCTCTCTTCATCAATAATACGCTGACTTCTTCATTCGCAATATACAATTAAAAATGTTCCAGCATCAAACCAAACTAGTGGATCTTGCAAAAACACACTCATTTTGTGCATACCTTAAACATTACTAAAAATACTGTGTTCCGTTTTAACTGGGGTATTCTGGTATTGGAGAAAGATCGCTAGGCTTCCAAAATGCCCATCCTCCGAATACGATCAGACAAGAATGAAAATTGAAAAATACATGCTCATCATGCTTCGCAAGTCCTCCATCCTGTGCTTTTAAATGAGATTTGTCGTTCGCCATGAGTAGTTTGTTGGAGAAGATCGACGATGTTAATTTCGAAGGTGATTATATTGAACAATTGTTTAAAAAGTGCAAGTGTAAGCCGCGTGCATCTTCTGTTGGAACGGAGTCACAGAGCTCCGAGTCCCAGTCCAATTCCCAACAGTACCTAGCTGACAATTTCAGAGATCAAAACTTGAATCATCACCATACCTCTTCTGGCGGAGGACTTGGAGTTGTCTCCTCATCCTCCTCACGACAGTCTTCTCGGCGGCACTCCTCATCCGGCTTTGCACACCAACAACAGCAGCAGCAGCAGCAACAGCTTCTTCATCATTCCCAACAGCAACAATATCTGAACCACCTCCAGCAACTCCCCGATAATCTTCTGAAGCACTCGAAGCACTCTTCGTATCCCCCACTTCTCACCACAGAGTTGAGCCCCTCCAGCACTCCAGTGACTTCGAATAACACAACGTTTATTGTTCACGGTTCCCTCTCCCCTTATGACAATAATAACGTATCCACAACCCACGACATTGTTGGAGTAGGAAATTCCAACAAATCAGAATCTCGTCGATCATCGTCCCATCATAACGGTCATCATCATCATAACAGCCACCACCATCACTCTTCCTCACGGTATCATCACAGTAACCATTTGCAACAGCAGCAACAGCAAAGCGACAGCAGTGACAACTTCCCGGTGACTCAGTCGTTTCCCACGAATACTCCAAACTACTCGAATAACTCTTCTGCCGGTGGCGTTGTCGGTGGAGGGTCGACAAGTAATAATAGTGGCAGTGGCTGTGGAGGCAATAACAAAAAGATTGAAGGTCACACAAGTAACCACTACGCTCACAGTCACAATAACCACGGCAGCGGCGGCAGCATTCACCACAACTCTGGTAGTAGCAACAGTATTACAAAAGCTCACCACCATCACACACGTTCGAAGAACTCGATCAGTTCACGGAACTCCCGACACGAAGCGGCGGTAGCCCTTGCGGCGGCTTTCTCCTCGGCGTCCTCGGGCGGTACTGGTTCGGTTCAGAATAATAGCCAGAGCCAGAACAGCGGAGGACGACACCACAGCCGGAGTTCTCATCACTCACATCACAACAGTAGCGGCACGGAGCGTCCTCATCATCATCATCGGTCCAAGAAACTGACACAAATGACAGAGAGCTCCTCATGTGAGCCCATTTCTCCCGTCACAGTGAACAAGTCAACTCGCTACAATAATAAATCTCAAAAGTCCAATTTGGGAGGTGAAAGTGGTGTAGGAGTTGGTGGAAACAGCATCAACAGTAGTGGTCCCACAAAATCCTATTCTACTTTGTCCCTCGGTTCCGGAATGGAATGCGAGCCAATTGATGACCATCATCATCACCACTACGACGACTCTTTCTGTACGACTCGGACTGGTCGCAACTTGACAACTTCAAATGGTGCTCCTTCACAGTTTAATAGTGAACATTCGATACGGACTTCTAGTAATAATTTACCTGGTAATGGGGGCTGCCTGCGGGACTCCCGCATAGAGATTGCGGGCGGCAGAGAAATTTATTCACAGAATCGGATCCGAGCTGGCCGCAGGCTCCGAGGTTCATCGTCAACGTCCTCGTCGACGGAGATGATGGCAGATTCCTCCATATCGATGACTGCTTCTTCGAGTAGTTCAGCAGGAACAAAGAGCAGACGCAAATCCCCCAATGTTCAGCAACAGTCGCAGACCCTATCGCAGCAACATCAGCAATCTCAGCAATTAGTGTGCACCAATGGAGACGACATGATGGACGATGGTGGGAGCGCCGGCGAAATCTCTGTTTGGGAACCTAAGCATTCGAAAAGCTACCCTGATAACGGAGTTCTTCCCCGAGCGCACCACCACTCTAGTGGTGGCCACCGGCATCATGGAAGCCAACATCATCACCACTCCCGGCAGCACCACCATCATTCTCAGCATCACCATCATACAAGAAATAGACACGTCTGTGCATATCCTCATTACGATCACACGAAGGTTCTCAGTCCGACGGAAATGAGTCCTGCTTCGATGAGTGGCCCATTTAATAGCAAAAGTGGTGGACCAGACATGTCATTAAATAGTAATAGTGCAAACACTACTCAAATGACTGTAAAGGAGACCGTTTTCTCCACTGAGATCACGTCCATTGAAAAGCCCATCGACCCTGAACAAGCCGCGAAACGAGCCGCTGCGGCGGCCGCGGCCACAACAACTGGAGCAATGCAATCGCCTTACGTTTACGAAACGACTGTTAATGAATCCGGCGGTGAAATTATTTTTGATGACATTGGAAGTAATTGGGATAGAAATAATGGTCGAGGCGGAGCAGAATCTACAAGTAGGATGAGAAAGGAAAGCACAAAACGAAGCCCCTCTAGCGGTTCCACAAGCGGAAGTAATATACCCGGAGGGAAACCTTCTCAGCAACAATTAAATTTCTTCCATTCAAGTATCATGGGTGACAATGAGGGCAGTAGCGGAGGAGGAAGTGGAATGCAATGCTGTAGCAGTTTGGAACAAATGAACCACTCCGGAAGTTCTATGAATGCCAGCTCTGCTCCAACTGTATTACTCCAAGGATCCCCCTCTCCCTCCACTCGTGGAGGAAACACGACTCCGAGTGGCTATGAAAGTGATGAATACTCTGGAGTGACCCCGGTCTCTCTGAGCATGATGGGCTATGGTAGTAACAGTAATAGTGGTAGTAATAGTAATAACAGTGGCGGTAGCGGTGGTGGTGGCGGCAAAGGTTGCCTTCCGAATAATCGACTTATCGGAGCTGTGCCGATCGCAGAGTACGAAGGCTCTCCCAAGAGATACGGCCTGAGACAGCCCACTCACCCAATGACAGTGACTCATTTAGACTTGGTCGATGTTGATATCCAGATGGACAGTGGGAGTGGCGTGCGGTCACCCTCCGAAATTATTAACTCTTCAAGTGGGAGCGGTGCGAGCAGTAGCGGGGTCGGCTCCCATCATAATCATCACGTTGTTTCTCTCATGTCGCCCAGTCAAGCGAAACCCGCAGCCGTAATTCCCACAACTGCATCCTCCTCGTCATCCTCCTCGCTGGATAACACCAACTCGGCTGCCAGCTCAACGTCATCCAGCAATCATCATCATAGCCATAGTCATCACGGTAGTCATCATCACCATCATCATAACCATCACCGAACCGCGAGCAATTTATACAGTAGTAGAATTAGTCCGAGTGTTATTTCGCCGTCGCAGAGCGTCTCCAGTTTCCCCTCCCGAGTGCCCGGATTTCCCCAACGTATCACACCAGTCACTAGTTCATTGGACTCGTCCTCCCTAGTCGACTCCGGGTTGGACAAGTCGGAAGCGACAGATGTTACGAAAAGTGATAATGTGCTAGAACTAGCGGAAGTAGATAGACTCGTATGTCATCAAACTTCTATTAACAATGATGAATGTTCACAACAGCAGCAGCAATTGCAACAGCAGCAGCATCAACTAGATCAGATAAAACTTGAGTATCAGCAACATCAGCAACAACAACAGCAGCAACACCATCAAATTAGTAATCATCATCATGGTCCGAGTCGACAGGAGAGCAACGCCCATCACCATCACCAGCAACACAGCCTCCGAAGTAGTGACATTGATGAACCACCTTCTTCCATGTCATTGTGTCAAGGACAATTAGTCAACAGCGACCATTCCAGTGACTTACTTTTGACTGATCAGCTTAATCTAAAAGCGGAAAAATGTACTCCATCCAACACCACTAATCTCTGTGGAAATCCTCTGGATGACAACCAACAAATGAGGCAGCCACCGCAGCAGCACCAAATGGTATTGGAATTGGTGGATTCGGCCGTCACCGCTCTGGAGAATCATCATCCGTCACTCAGTGGGCAGCAGCAGCCGCTCCATCACCACCCGGACTTGATTCCAACTTCTGGAGGAGACTCCAGTAACACTGCGAACGACACAGAGAGTGCAGCCGAGAATCAATGTTTAATTTCTGTACCTTCTACGACCGACTCACATCAGCGCTTAAGTACAACCGCTGCTGCGACAATCGGCAGTGGTGGCATAACTGCCACAGAAATTAGTCCGGGAGGAGCGGCAGATGGACACAATAGTTTATTAGGAATTGGAGGTACCTCGTCTTGCTCCACGGACTACCTCTACGAATTCTCTGAAACCAGGAAAGTGCTAGAGGAATTTTTCGGAAACAGTAATAACGCTGGAGTTGGTGGTTTAGATAATAACCCTACCGGTAGCGGTGCAGGTGTGGGCTCCTCTGCTGGTGCTGTAATTGGGTTAGATGGGAGCAGCAGCGGAATGATGAGCCAAGGGCCATTTTTTGATGACTTAGATTACACTTTGAAGAGGCAGGCTGGAAACTCTTACGTGGGGCAAAGGTTAGCTGGTGAAAGCAGTTGTAGTGCTGTCGAGGAGTCCCCAAAGAAGCCGGCAAGGCGGGGGGTCCTTCTTCTCGGAAGTAGTGATGGGGATGGTGCAGACGGCTGTGACGCGGCCTCCCCGAGACTCATTTCCTTCCAAGAGATAACCCTCCCTCAGCTCCAGCAACATCAGCAGCAGCAACAACAAAAGTCAATACCGAATCCACCACGGGACCTGAATGACAATGATATCGATGGGGACACGTCCTCCTCGAATACGGAAACGGATAATTTAGGAGACACTGAAGTTGGGCTTCAGGTAAAAGAAATATAAAAAACTGTTTCTAATTATTACAGTGCAGAATTTATAGCCATTTTTGCAGTTTTTGGCTTTACTTTATGTTCCGTAGCTTTGTGTTTATGTTAAGTAAAGGTCATAAAATTTTATTGCTCTTGCCATTTACTTTTTTGTGTGAATTGTGAGCGTAATTCGTTTTAATTTTATAAATTACACAAAAAGTTCACTTTATTTTCACTCTGTTATTATAGTGTTATAGCATGGCGTGATGGTGTGCGAGCGAGAGTGTGTATGATAATTATAATTTTTACTTTTATTTATGATTATGACCACTGTTTTGGTAATGTATTATCCATATATCCATATTCATAATTACGACGAGAGTTCGTTGAATCCTGCTGGTGCCCTGCCTCCCATTTTTCTTTTCACGTACTTTACATAGATGAAAAGAAATTATTCATAGTTTCATTTATGACTTTTGGGAAAATTGTATTAAGTTTTTCACACATAGCGAAGCTCTTAGAGAATGCTGCCGTTGTTGTACGCAAAATGCTTAAGTTTTAGGGATGTAGCTATTATTATCACCGTTGTTGGTAGCTATTACTTCCGTATTATTATGATTGTGTTATGTTATGTTAGTGTTCCGTTTGCTTGTTCACAACTTTTTACAGCCTCCACACCGGAACAGCATGGCTGAGAATATCAAAGTGAGTAATGGTGTCACACGAAGAATGTGAAACGATTCCTTTTTGCTGTGCGAATGTGTAGTGTAACGTAACGAAAAGAAAACGGTTTTGCTCATTGTTCGAGGTGGCTACCATTACCACTGGAAAAAAGTTTCGCAGTACTGGTGGTAAAGCGGTGGGTGATACGAGAGCAAATGGTGGCAGCGAGCAGCGGTAGTCATTGCCGTCGCTGTCGTATTGCTTGCGCCGAATAAAAGGGTTCAAGTACCACCAAAGGAAAAGTTTTCTCCAATTCCCAGGAGAGGAAATGGACTTTTTGGAAAATCCTACCCAGCCCATTCTCTCTCTCTTGTTCTCCATCTCAGTTTCTCTTTTTCACTCTCGTCACTGTTCTATGTAGTCGGCGTGTTACCTTAAGCCAGAGAGCGAGAAAAGGCGGCAGGAAAGCAATTGACGAAATTTATAGTTGCTTTAATGGTCTGCATACGTAATGAGAGTAAAAATCTACAGGGAAGGAGAGATTCGAGCTTTTTGAAAGTTTGTAGTTTTTAGTTGTGTAGTTTGTTAGTTTATATAAGACAACACCACGAACCAATGAACTATACCGCTGCAATGGCAATGCTTTCATTGTAATAGTTTTTATTTTATTTTGTACGAGTAATTCTAGTTTTAGGAGCACGGACTTGTTGTTTGTAATGTTATCTGTATTTACATACATTTTATGTATATTGGTTTTCACGATTTTAATTCTCTGAGAGAAAGTTGTTTGTTTTAACCCTTTTCTTTACTTTATTTTACCTCCCGGTGTGTGGATAACCGTTGTGTGCTCTATTATTATTACGATTTCGACTCCGGGAAAAATCCATATAATTGGAAGCCAATTCCAATAAAAAGAACTAAGCCTTTTCTTGTTTATTTTGTTTGTCCACCTTCTCCAATTACCACACTATCGCATCATCAGCCACAGCTATTGCCACAGCGCGTTTTGATTGTCCACAGTCGGCATCGCACTGTCTTTTCTTTGTGTCGTTCCTGTTCCACTCCCGTGCGTGGTACTCGTCTCGTCTCCTTCTCTTTCAACGTGCATGTGGCCTCCTTTTGACTCTTTTACTTTTATGCTTGGTTTCGGTTTCGTTTTCCTTGCCAATATGTAAACGAAGCAAAAAGAATAAAAAATAGTGTAATTCTATATTAGCCCTGTATGGATAATCAAGTATGCACGATTGAATTTGAAGTAGCTTGAATAAATAGGCGATTGTTTGCTTTTCCACATCTCTCATACACAGTATTTTCCTACTTCTTGTCCGGCAACGGCTGCTGCTGTGATGTGATGTGTGTTAACCTTTTTTTAAACACGTCAGTAAGTTCCCTGGTCGCTAGTAATTCCTCGTCGTCGATGCATTGTAATAATTAGTTTGGTGGAGTGAATGGTATTGTACACAATAGAAGGGTTATATTCTTTGTTGAGAGAGTGAAATGAATTGAATATATTGAGAATGGTGGTGCGGACATCCTTTGTCAACGAGAGAAAAATACAACAAAGTACGTGTCCATTAGAACAACATCCCAAGAGCAGAGCAGACACAATGTTGTTTTTCCGTAGTGTAAACTTAACTGACTTTGTTTTCGTTTTTTAGTTTCAGTTTGCTCTTCTACTCATATAATCTGGTGCTCGTGATGGTTTTATGTATAATATACACACAAGTGGCAGAGTCAAGCTTTCTCTGTTGCTCTGTGTTCACGTCCCATCCACCCACTCTCTCGTCACATTATAACATTATGTAGTTCATTAATATAAGTTCTCTCGCTGCATTGACTTCTCTCTTCACTCTCTTTTCCCGATAAAATGAATTCTCGAGAGAGATGAACTGAGTTTGAAAATGTGAGCATTTAGATATATCTCGGCAGAACGACCAAGTCCATTTTTATGGATAAAGATAGTCATTGTAAGTGGAGTACGGAGAGAAGGCGAGATGTGTGAGCAATTTTTAAGGATTTATTTTGTTGCCAGCAGAGAAGAGAGGAAGGCTAAACTAGAACGCTGGGAATGATGGAGAAGTTTGGTATTCAGGAAATTAAGCCTGATTGCAATGCACGGCAAATGGTTTGGGATGCCGCTTGGGCATGTCTTGATGTAATTAACCACGTTTGTATAAAAAATACTGATGGGAGCACTCTAGTAAATAAATGTGTGTGACTCTGACTCTGAATGGACTCATTCCTCTCTCTCATCTCCCTCGCTCAATCTTCCATCGTCATCGGTTGGATCGTTTTTTATTCTATTATTTAATATACAGTACGGGACCACCATTTCCATCTGTTTTCATGCTTGATTATTTCCGAAATGGACATTCACATTTGCTTTTATAGCCATTTTATTTCCGGTCTAACTCCTGTCTTCCAACTGCCAATTCGATATTCGGTGGCTGGCGGCGGGTGGCATGAGAAAGGAAAAGTGCTTATTATACTTCGCTTTTGCCTTGCTTTCCCTCAATTTGTTATGCCCCTGATTTCGTTTGCACTGACTAAACACGCACACACAAAGAGCTCTTTGCCTCCGCTTAGCTCAGCTATGTCAATACCAAATCTGTTCGTGACTGCTGCTTCTGATGTGGTGGTGACGAAAAATGTACATTTTTAATTCGCCATAGCCTTGAGTCGTTTCAGCTTTCATAACTATTTTTATTTTGTTTATGCTTCGCACTGATTCGATTCGAATGATGCTTGTGGGTGACGCTGACGCGATATGACATTTGAACGTCATCGCCTTCGGCATTTCAATGTGATCAGTAATTAATGAGAATTTTCTTCATTAATTGGCTTTAAAGGTGGGTCTAAGTCGCAATTTCACTCTCTCTCCGGAAACAACAGACTGTGACTCAAATGAGCTGGAAAGTGAAATCTCACTCGACTATGAAGCTTCTCTCCACTCGTCCAGCCGTGTGGGCGCGAGCATGCCCGCAGTGGAGGATGGGTAAGGAATTTTTGTCATGCGTATTCTTTGTTGAATTATTACCTTTATTCAACGTGAATTCTCTAAACCTACCCTATCCTTGTGCCAATTTCCTTAAAACGTCCCTATATTCATTGTTTCAAATATGAAAGTATCATCTTTCGTTTTCGCAAGTCTTGTAATATTTTTTGTTAACAGCCTGTCTTCCGGAAACGTTTCTGATGCGGAGGACCAACTCGTAGTCCCTGCCTCTGATCAGATAAACAATGACCTTAAAAGAGCGCAACAGCAAAGCCTTTTGTGTAGCAGTAATAATACGCCAGGCTCTAATTGTAATAATCCGTGTATTAGTAAACAATCTTCCACGCAGCAACAGCGGAGGGAGCTGCAGCAGCCTCCATCCTCCCATCACCAGCATCATCAGCATCAGCCACAACATTTCCATCTCTCTGAAGATGGACTTGGATGTAATGGAGCGTCATCTGGAACGACAACAGCAGCTGGATTGTCATCGGCCGCAGTGTCTTCATCTGCCCAGTCCTCGTCAGCCTCTCTGTATCAGCAGCTCCAACAGCAGCTTCCAGGGTCTCCAAACTCGTCTTCTTCCAATACAAAAATCCCGTCCGAACCTAATCCAACTCTACTGCTGATGAAAAAGCAGATTTCTGAGATTGAAAAAGAAATCAAAATGCGAGCTTCTCAACAGAATCAAAAGTCGACAATGCAGCTGCAGCAACACCACTCCATTGACAATGGCATGACGCCCCTCAATAATAGCACCCCTCGAATGTCCATTACAGACACAGAAGGAAATAATAGTGGCAACGGCAACAACGACAGCGGCGGCAGCACCAACAACATCTCCTCACTCATAAACAATGGAGGTGGTAGTGGAGGCAGCAGCTGTGCCACCAGTAATGGGAACGGACTCGCTTCCCAACTGAATGTGTCTTCATGTCCAGATGTGAGTACGCTGAGTACCTCCAATACTCTTGGAGGTGGGTCTGCTGGTCAGGGTTCCTCTTCCTGCTACTCACAACAGCAACTCTCTACCGGCAACGGTCCCAGTAACAATAATAATAATAATGGCCTTCCCCATCACCGAGACTCTTCGTTGCCTCTGTGTTCGAGTAACAATTTACCAAATAACATTTCATCCTCGCAGTCGGACAAGGGACAAGAAACGACCAATTTCGACTCAATCGATATTGAGCTGGAAGCACTGGATCCCATGAGTAAGTAATCAACTCTCTTGAGAAAATTTATTATTATTTTTCCCCTCGATTTAAGTTAACGTACAGCTCCATAATAATAAATGCCTTAAAGCGATTCCCACATTATTACACTCATACTTACAAACTACTTTACACAACTCTCATTTGATTTTCCCTATTAATATTACTTTCCCCTGCTCAGCCACAGTCCCCTTTCTCTCGATACCTTTCTCATTAGTTCACTTCTCATGTCACTGCTTGTGGACCGGAAGTGGAGGAAATAGCTTTACATCCGACGACAAAGGGAGGGAGAGGGAAAGAAAAAGTTATCATGCAGGTATATGTAATCAACTCACGTTCAACTTGTCATCGCCAAACATGCTGCTTTCTTTCTCTCTGCTTACAGAAAGTGCTACCAACCAACCCACGCACAAACTCTGCCATCCACATCGTCGTCATTGTCCTCCTGATCAGTAGCAATAGCTAACAGCGTACTTTCCCATTTGTATTAAAATGTTACCTGAGTTCCATTTTACTTTTGACTCCGGCATGTGACAGCATAATAATAATAATAATGGGACACGTTCGTTCGTTCTCCAACACAAATAGAAGTTAAATTACCATCACCATTATTATAATGATATCATTCCCCGAAAAACGTTATGCATCAGGGAAAGCAGAAATGTAAAAACTTTTAGATTGTTATTATTATGGAGCTGTAAAGTTAAGTCTGTTGGAAAAGAAGAAGGAGAGTGAATTTATTGTATTTTGTTATAAATGCGGAATATGAAATGATGTGATTTTCATATTCAATTTCTCAAAGGGCCAACTCCCCCTCCGTCTCCTGCTCCGAGTTCTCTTTGCCAACCACAGACTCAGGGGTCCGTTCCTGTAGGCTGTGCTTCCAACAGCCGATCCTCAGCATCTTCCTGCACACCGAATGCTACCTCGTCTGGTGTTGCTGGAAGCGGTGGAGCATCTTCCACCACTGGAGGCAGCTCGAAAATTGCGCCCGTACCACCATCAATAAACATTCCTGCTGTGTCAGGAGTTCTGACTGGCAGCAATAGTAACGGTAACGGCCGTCTACCCGGTAGCAGCACTGTTCTGGGAGAACAATCGAACACATCTGTAATATCTCCAGATTCGTCGTCCTCCTCATCTTCTGTAGCCGCTGCGATACAAGACATCAAGGAAGCTATTCAAAGAACAAAAACACTCCCAAGGCAGCAGTCGTCTCATGTTGAGACGTCAAGACCAAGTCCTCTCACGTCAGCCTCCCAGTCGCATGCTGATGCTCAAAACTCTGACACGTCTCCCGTTTGGGTGCCACGGTATGCTTTACTTTTATTTTTACCTTACTTTTGTTCCTCGAAGTTTACTTATGCCCACAATGTATGGTAACGACAGCGAAGAAAAATAGCTTACAGCTTATTACTTATTACGCGGAACTGTGACAGACTTTCTCTCGCCGTTTATCATGCAAATAACAATAATACACTGTGTTTACGCCACATCTCTTTTAATATATGCCAGATGCCTAAACAATGACTACAATGACTACGGTAGCTACGGTAGGTAAAAATAGTGTCAGGTCTACTCGTTCATCTGATTATGCATATGATTTTATTACGTATACCTATATTGTCTGGTTTATTTCGTTTCACCGTGTTCGAGGATTTGTCGTCTTTTTAGTCTTACGTAGACAGGTAGTGAAGTCAAACTGACTGAACTCATTTTTTTATATTACTCAACCCAACCAAAATGTAATACGGCACATGAAAAAGAATAAAACGAGGAAAGCTGACTGCTTTCTAACCACGACAAAATGAGAAACCGTAAAAAGTAAAGAAGGAAAAATTGTAGAAAGGAGAAAGTAGAAAAAAGACATGATCCTTATTGTTATAATAAAAATGGTGATGATGTACTCGTAGCGTAGCTTAGCTTCACGTATGAATTCTTTATAATCTTCCATGATGTCAGTTTCTCCGCCTTCTTTTGGTAGATCAGCTCAAGAAGCTCTACAGGTAGCCCTAGGCGGCTCCTTTCTTTTTCTTGACTCCCATTTCTTTTTCAAGCGAATGCGTTCAAAAAATGATAGAAAAGGAGAAAATGTAGGAAAGAGAAAAAGAAAAATGCGATCTGAATGAAACAAACGTTGTTGGCAAAAGGATGTGGATAAATCCTTTTTTCACTCTTTAGCTAGCAGAGGTTTCTTTTTCTTCTTCAGTTCCACAAGGAAAACAAGATTTTCTTTATTCCTATTGTTCCTATAGAATATCTGGACAAAAATCTACAGCAGTCATAGCGAGCGAATCGTCTTTCTTTTTACTAATGTCTTGTCTCCACAAGAGCTGGAAGGTAGCAAAATAGATACAGTTAAGTTAGTGCAACAAAAGAAGACTCGTTTTTCTATTTTTTCAAAAATAGAAAAGTAAAAATCCGTGATTAGTACGTGTACATTTACCACTCTTTTTTTGCTTGTCGCTGTCGTCGTTCATTTTAGTCGCAGCAGTATAGCTGTGGCACGTTGCCGAAAAAAGTAGGGTATACATGAATGAGCTCTTTTTCCCATTTTGCTTTTAGGAAAAGAATAAAGTGTTGAGTGTTGCTAAATGTGTTACAACAATACAATAGCAACAATAATAATCTAAGAGAGATCTGAACAAAATAAAGGAAGAAAGAGAAAAAAGTAAAAAGGGATACAAAATATGAGTTGTTTTCCTTCTTTCTGAATATGTCGACAGGCAAGGGACGAGCAGCTACCACCATCATCGATCTGGCAGCGGCGGTGCTGGAGTGAAGGACCCACTGCTGAGGAAACAGCGATACGACGAAACGCCGGATGACGGTAAGCTCCAGAAAAAGCATACGTATTTTTCACAGAAAGAAAGCTGGAGGTGTTTCTGCCACTCTCTGCCGTTTCTTTTTTACTAGTGGAGAATTGAAACTGGAACGCAGACTTGTCTTGTGTTATTTTTATTTACTGTTGAGGGACGAGGAGAAGGAAAACGGAAGTAGTACAACTTTATGTTAGAAAAGAGCAATGGCCAAACACACGACACTCATAATTCTTTGAGTATACATGTTTTTGCTACTAAAGTGAGAGTCAGGTGGCAATGGTATCATCCTCTGCCATCCATCTACTTTCAGATATATTATTTATCTTTTGCTTCCTGTAGCCCGTAATAGTATGGACATGGGCTTAGGTCATAAAATCGTAGCGATATTATCATGTGGATATTTGTGGAAAAGAAAATTCACGTTTTAGTCACTTGTAGTTCATCAGAGCAATAAATGGTATCTTTTTCTTATTATTATCATCGTGACGCAGGAAGGAAAGGATCAATTGAAAAAAACACGAAACAAAAGGTTACCTTTACTTGTTATATGCACAAAGCAGCCACGTATGGAAATGTTCTATACTTTGAAAGGTTATCACTTATCAGTAATGTATAGAGTGTGCAGCAGCTTAACTGGATAACAATTATTTTATTCTAGGAATACAGTGAGAAATGACAAAAAACTTTCCGCTACTCTCCTGTCTCTGTGCATACGCCACACGCCTTTATACATATTGAGAGACAATAATGTTGCATATAATGCTTAGTGAAAGATTTATTGTCACAGTGCCTACAAGGAGATTTTCTACGGCCTTTTTAGTCTCTGTCGTTCATTCTCCTGGTTTTTTCTTTCAAATTCCTTAGTCATGCTGATTGCTACATCACTAAACTGCGTCTAATGTAAGCTGTCCTTATTTATGGTGGCCATGTATTCGAGGAGAAAGAGTGGTGCTTTCTGAAAGGGCAAGGCAAAGAGCAGATATGTTTTTCTCTTGAATGATTGTAAAATACTACTAGGCACTGTCATCTTTTATGTGTGCGTGTGTGAGCCGAACGAAAGTCGATATGGTTTTCTTCAAAATTGAGAGAAAAATTCTATTTTTTGGTGGCAAAAGGAAAGAAGAGATTTCTTTTCTTTAGTGGGAGGCGAGTGGGAGCAAGTGGAAAGAGGTAATCGGAGACAGAGTGAAACTAGTTTCTTCTCTTTCATGAACTAAACTTGGTTTCTAAAAAACCTTACCCACCCAAAACCAATCATCCAACGCAACGAACCAACCGACTACTGCCACATCAGTCCATTGCATGCATGCTACATCGTACTGTATGAGAGTGTGTACTTTTTATCCCTGGAGTAACCTTTCAAGAGACTTATTGTGCCTCGAGAAAGCATTTCAGCGTGAAACGTGCCATAGTTGTAAAGCAAAAAACCTTTCATGATGTCAGACGCTAAAAATGGAAAATTGACAATAATGGGTTCCGGATTAGAGAGATATCGCCCCTCTTTCTTCATCTTCTGCGTGTTCTTCTCTCTCCGGTTTTTCTTTCTCGCTTGCATGCCTACGTTATTTTATGTTATTATAAAAAGAAAATATTCCAACAGCAGTCGTCGTTTTTAACACATAGTTGGAACTTGTAGCCCAAACAATAAAATAGAAATTACTAACGTTCAAACGATCACATAAAAGATGCCAGTTACTTCGTTGAGTGTGCATATTACCATTATATTACTAGTGAGTCCAAAATAGTGGAGAGCTTGAATCACGGTAAAGTCTAAGTAATTGTGCATTTTATACATAATAATGTTATTGCAAGACACATAATTCTTTATGTGCAGAGTGTAGTGTATTGTGCGAGGTTGTTGGTTACAATAGATTGGGTTCACAAAGAAAATAACGAAACCAAAAAAGGAAGAAAGTTAGTAAACTGTTTGGTGCAGATAGATAGATTGTGTTTGCCTTTACTTTGTGCACAATTCACTTTCTTTTCATTTTTCTCTGCTGTGAAATTTTTGTCAGAAGAATAACACGAATCTGGAAATCACATCATAGATTCACAATACGAGAACCCAACAACCACTTTATATCAACTGGGAAGAGCGTGTTATGTGTTCATTGACTATAGGTTTTTGAGTTGAGATATTTTCAAATAAAAATCTGTGCATTTTCCCAAGAAATGCATGGGAGGCATTGGATGTGATCCCTTTTTTCTCCTGAGTTGGATGGATGTGAAATCACACAGGAGGAAGAGAACACCAAGTTAGTTATTTCTTATACAATCTCCAGAAAAAGCAGTTTTTGTTCCTACTACTGCTACTGTGCTTTGCTTGTTTGTCTATCTGTGTCAACCCGTCCATCGATGGTGTATAGAGGGAAATAAGAGAAAACAGTTTCTTTTGTTTTTTTCTCTCTTTTTCATCCTGTCTGTTTCTGTTCATTCGTTCAAATGGATGGATTGGGCATCGACGTTCCTACTATGTGTTGTTATTTTTCAGTTCGAAGGGATTTTTCTTTTTTCTTTCGTCTTCTATCCCAGTTTTTATTACTTACAACTTGTTCTTCTGGTGAAACAACATAATGCAGAGTACACTCAAACACTTTCTGGTATGTTGTGGATGTGAATTTGTGGCTGAAACAAAACAAATACGTACATGGAATGAAACTATGAAACCTGTGCATTTAATAGAGTTTTAAAGGATGTTATTATACGTTGTACACTGCAGCAAAGGCATTTTTGTTCGTCTCGCATGTTTTCTTTTATTTTTCAAATAAGCATGGTAAATACATTTACTAGAGAGAAAAGTGAGACTGATAGAATAGAGAGGAGAGAAACGGGAGACATGTGTATGTCTTTTCGGCTGAGTGAAAAAACAGTTTTCCAAATCCCATCTACAACATTGTTCAACATCATTTGATGAGTTTGTGCACGGAAATGGAAATGGCGAGGGGAGCAATAAGTAAACCAAAGCAAGTAAAACCAAAGCTCCTTACCAGAGGGTACTTAAAAGATAAGGAACCATGAGAATGAAAGAATAAGAAAACTCTGAATGGTTCGACGAAGAATGAAAAAAATAAACAAAAGTGCTACTGAACTGGTGTTTAGTAATGGAAGTACAGCGGCCACTTACTCCTGCCACCGCTCCTCCCTCTTACTCGATAATACACACTATTAGAAAAATTCTGTTTTCTTTTCAGTCGGCGGAAAACAATAATGCGTATATTTTAAGATAGAGTCTTGTTTCTTGTTCGCCAATATATGTATATTCTCTATTTTCCTCTCAATGGTTTTTCTCCCTTATTCTATCTGATTTTGGAGAACTCGTCAGCCACAATTTAAAGAAATTTACGGTCTGTACAGGAAGCAATTTTCAAGTAGCCAACTGGACAGCTAGCATAATAATAATGTAATAATAATAATAACATACACAAGGCAGAGTTGCATGAATCGTTTGTATTGTATTGTGTGGAGCATAAACGCGTATTATATGATGTGAAAGAACACACACGCAGCTGCACTTTTGAATGGCAACTCTAGAGGAGCTGAGTTAAGCCAAGGAAAAGAAAAGAAAGTAGTAATACTTTTTTAAAGAGAGGAAGAAAGAGGATTGTTATACTTTACCAAGTTAGTCTTGCCTGCTGTTCTGACTCTGCTGAAAAAGTAAGGAAGAGAGAAGAATGGGATGAAGAAAGCCAGGAAAATCATATTACGTCGTGTCTGTCTCTGTTCTGTGTACAAAAGGGAAATAAGAAAGTGTATAAAGGGAAGAATGGGACTTGAAAACAAGAAGCATGTGCATACATGATTTTCCGGGAGCATACTATAAGAAAGTAAGAATAAAAACCATGAATGTAGTAGCAGGCACTTTTGCATCTATCTCAAACTATCCAACTTGTTTGGAAAAGGAGTGAAGTGAGTGAGTGAGTGAAGAGAATGAACGATTTTTTCTCAAAGGAATTGATTTCAAGAAACATGATGGCAAGAATAGGAATTTATAGGAATTAGGTTCTCATCCTTGGATTAGTGGCTAGAGAGAAAATTGCTTGCTATATCCAACCAACTAGTTCAGCTCTCCCAATGCTTTCCTTTCTCGATTTCGTCTTATTTTTCAATATACACACGTACATGTGTACTACTACTTGCAGAGACAATACAACTGTTATACAATAACATCAGCTGCCATTATTTCCTTCGCGTTCAGCTATTACCACCCAACAACCTAGATTCACTTTTTCTCTCGATTCTTCTTTTTTCTTGGCTTATCTTCATTCTTGCATTAGATTATTATTTTTATTATTATTATTATTATAGGCAGGTCGTCTTTAAACGAATCCAGAAACTTTTTTCTTTGCAAAATGTAAAGGTTTGATGTTGGCGCTGGTGCTGGTGCTACGATACTTCTGGCTCATTGTGTTTATTCTGCTGGCTGGGCAATGTTGTGTGGGAATGACTTGATGCATATTGAAGTAACAATGAATGGAGTGAGAATGTTCTTGCGTTTCCAGGTTTCTTCTTTCAATTCCCAATTTTTGCCACAAACGGACTTAACTTAGTACAGTGGACAAAAAAGAAAAAAGTACCCGTTCTAAGTAGACAGTTCTCACTATTATTATCATGAAGTAATGTAATACAAAGACCATAGTTCTACTTCTCAGAACTCTTCTTTTTTCTATTAAGAAACGAAACCGTCACATACCATTGTGATCATTGTGATAGCTATAAATTGTTAACAGACCTTTTCAAATCTCGTATTCTCTCTCCCTTGCTCTCTTGTTGCCCTCCATCCAGCAATATACCTAGCCGGTACCATCTAGCAGCCGTCAACATCATGTACACGATTCTGTTCCGTTACCTTTTCTTTTCTCTCTTTTCACGTCACACACCACAGCAGATGGGTATCTTTTTCTTCGGAAATAAAACTCAACGAAAAATTCTCTTCTTTCTTATGCTGTATTCGACCAAGAATATATACCGTATATTCTGCATCTGTAACTGCTACATCACAATGGTCTATTCTTCATTCTTTCACAGTTTATTTCTCTGGTGAAAGTAAAATCGGTACTTTAACGTTGCTTATATTAACCAGACGATTCGGGTGTGACAATCTCTGCACAACATTCAACTGCAAACCATATAGTTTTTTCTTCTGTAAGTCTGCCAGCCAGGTCACACGGTATGATCATTATTTGCAATAAGTGCAGGTCCTTGTTGCCTGCGAACTGAGAGAACGAGTTTTCGTCACGCACCGATACCTTTTGTTATTATTCTCACTGTGAATGCTCCACTCCACTACATGCACAGGGTTGTACACAGATTGTTACGGAGTGAGTATGACGTTGTTATAATAGTAATAATAATAATAATAATGAAATGAAAAAGAGAGGAACGAGCGGAATGGCGTTGTACTTTCTGCAATGGATGAATAGATAGATAGGTGGGTAGACACGTGAAAAATATCAGGAGAACCACCTCCTTTCATTCTCCATTTTTACTCTCGCCAAATGAAAATGGGTAGGACTCAGTGACTCACGTTGCCTGCTCCATCGTGCATGTTGGTATGCCTTCGTGAACGTGGCGTATTTGGTTAGGTTACCTTTAAATATGCCAGATGCAGTGAAAGCGTCGAGAAGAGAGAAAAGAAAGGCTTTCTCTGCAAGAAAAACTTATGGTTCAAACTTGTCCACCATAATTACCTCCTGATCCCTCTTGAGTGAGTGAGAGGGAATGAAAGAGAGGAAAATATAGTGAGAAAGGTCTATGTCCTCGTATTCGCTTCTCCCTCACCATCGGTGAAAAGTTATTTGCCTCCAATTTGATTTGATTATTTCACTCCTAAAATATAGTTAGAGATACATACATAGGTAAATGCACATTGCACACTAAAGTACCCTAGTGTGGGTATGAATTTATTTATTATCCTCGATGCTGATAGATATTCTCCTATTTTCCGCATGCATGGAGTCTATTTTGCATGTGTGGTATTTTAGCATATCCCGGAATAGTGCGATGCGTGCCTATTTTGTATGTAATAATAATAACAGTTCACATCACTCCAGAGATGAAAATTAGAGCAGAAATTGTAACCAAGTTTTTATGTGGTTGGTCGGACGGTGTTAATGAAAACTAAAACTTTGGTTATATTACATTACGAGATAGTTAAGCGGTTGACGGTTTTTATTTGAGTCAGCGAAGCAGACATTTGTAAATCGTCATAAACCGTGTTTGTATTTAGCGACAGGATTGACTAGGGTTCACATGTGATAAAAATGATTTTAAATATGTCGGAGAAATTCTTTGATTTTTGGGAACTTTAATACGTATCAAATAGTTTTTGCAGGATTTTGACTGCATCCATAATTGTTAATGGTGGCGATGCTCAAAGTTGATTAAAATTAAGCATTTTCACACAAAAAGAAAACTTTGCAACTTCGTGTATTCACGTTTATTGCAAAGTGATTTACCAGAATGTGTTATTAAGTTATTATTAGAGTTTCCTAAACAAAAGGTATTTCTGGAATTTAGGAGTGATTTATTCTGATAAAAACTTCCTGCCATTTGTACTTACGTTATCGTTTTTACATTTTTCTTTCCATTTTGCCACGTTACGTACCACCCTGTCATAAAATAACTGCGGAACTGGGGCGTGTGTGGATCATTAAGTAGAAAAATGCTACACTTCATTTGCATTGTGTACAAATACATAAATTTGGATTGAGCGGGGCAGTGCACACATACTATAAAGCAATTTTCTCTTCTCCTCCCAAAAAACTATTGGTTTAATGATAATAGCACTGGAAACGGCAGTCTGGTGTTCATGTCAATAAATTTTGAAATGTTTTACTTTCCACTTCGTTCACTTCAATTTCCATTGTAAATCGCTTGCTCATTTATTTCAGTATTTAATTTGATCGAACGCTACTTCATTTTCATTTACAGATGCAGACACAGATCAAGAAACGGACAGATTGTTGGGCCAAACGAGAACTGAGGATGACTACGGCTTTTATGATGAAAAGGTATGCAACTTTGAGTAATTCTTGTTAATGTTAATTGTCATTTCAAACGCAATTTTCTGTTTCATCATCTGCTTTAACTTTATGTACCTATTCGTTTGATCGTTCTGTTTTGCATTTGTCAGCATAAAAACACATTTCAATTTTCATCTGCAAAGAAACCTTCAGATTGCCAAAATATTTGCAGAATTGGTTGTTCCGATTGTTGTATTTTTGTCGACATGTTTTCAAAGGAATTACTCCGATATAAACCACGCAGTTACTATTCATTAATTACTATTTCATGAAGTTCAAATCCCAGAGCAAATATTTTGTTGATGTCTACTGTGTGAGTATTTCAACACGAGGTCATCTTGGTTGATATTTACGAATGGAGAAATGGAATGTTTTAATGCATTCATAACTGACATGACATAACGATTTTGTAAACTGGAATTTACACAATTTGTAACTGTCTCTCTTTGGTCTATCTCAGTGGATTGAAATAAAAAATTATGGGCTAGCTGCTTCGTTTTTCGTTATCCATGATTTCTCGGATCATACATTTTGTGTGGTTCTGAAATTTTGGATGTGATAAAAATATTTGTATAAATTCACAAAGGATTCCTCGCATGCCACAATTCCATTCTATTACTTGATAGTAATAGGGAAGTACGTTAGTTTATTTCAAAAGAGTTGGGTTGCACCGCCCAAAAACAGTGACTGAAGTTTATTCTATGCCGCAATAAGCACACGGTGTTAATAAAACCACGGCGTTGTTATTTCATCATCGTCATCATCATTTTCCTGTGATGAATTCATTGTTTAGGGGAAAGGAAAGATTACTGTTGTGAAAATGTCACGTTTCTCACCTCGTGTACCTTTTCCATACTCTCGGCTCGTCCGCATTTTGTACAATTATTTTCTTAATTTTCATTTTATAATTACTTACATCCAATTGTCACATTCAAGGAGACACGAAAATGAATGAATGAATGAATCGCTTTTGGTTGAATTCTCTCATTTTCTAGTTCCGTTCTCCCCTTTTGTGCAGGTTTGCCCGGTCATTTAATTCACACATGTACCTGAATTCCTATGCGTATCCCAAATGTCATTATTTCCGTTTTCAGGATGAGCATTTTCGTTGTGCTTCAATTCATCCTTTAATTTTCGGCTGGTTTATGTACTCGGAGCACAGTGCCTACCGGCAACGCCAGGCATAGAACTGGTTCACGTTCACTGCTCATTCAATTCATTCACATTATTCATTTGTGCTTCAATTCATCCTTTAATTTTCGGCTGGTTTATGTACTCGGAGCACAGTGCCTACCGGCAACGCCAGGCATAGAACTGGTTCACGTTCACTGCTCATTCAATTCATTCACACGACAAGACGGAAAATACATTAAATGCTTATGGCTCGTAATATGAAACACCGTGTGAGCAAGTTTTGAATGGAGTGAGGCATCCATCGACTGTATTACTGCTGTTATTGTTAATATGAACTCCTTTTGTTCATTTTCCTCTCATCATAATAATGGTAGTAATAACCCAACAATAATAACAGTCAACTTGGAAAACATGATAATTACTCTGCAACAATAATTTCTCTCCAGCTGCTCCGCCTCCTTCTTTTGTTTTACCTTCTTTCGTTTCCCTTCAAGAGTTGCCCTTTCTATTCCACCTTTAATGGGCTATGGTATGAAATGGATGTCTCGTTCTCGACATCTCATCGGGGTAGTGTCCCGTATTCCTACCTAAACGGAAGCAGCAGAGCATCCATAAATAGGGCATATAGATTAGATTGAGAATTGCAAGCAGAAGATCACACATGGACACACACGAGGTACCTCTAACTTTTTATGTTGTTGTTTTATTAAGGAACAAAGTTCCAATTTTGATTAAAATGCTCTCGCGCAAAATTCCGTTGTTTGCTTGTTGTTTTGTTATTATTCGTATTATTGTTACTCCCATTATTATTTATTATGACAAAGGATGTGTGCTCAACTTAATTTTGTATTTGTGTTATTACGATTACGGCAAAAATATGAAAATAAAATGGCCTGATGAGATGAGATGAGCAGTGAATGATGAAATGAGAATGAGAGCATTGTCGTCATTGTCATCATCATCAACTCAAAAAGGAACAAAGCCAGAGGATGAATTGTCTCATTGTTACCTTACATCAGACATGCATTGTATTGTGTACTGCGACTCGGTTTTCGCATCTTTTTTATCTTTGTCTAAAAATCCACCTAAATCATGGAGAGGAGAAGTGAAGAGAAGATGAACGCTGCAGTTGACATGGAATGTGAAATGAGAGAACATAACAGTAATAGATATGTACAAGGAAAATGTGTTGGCGACAGTTGTTGTTGTATGTGTGAGTTAGTGTTGTCTATCTTCCTTTATATATCTTCATCATCCAGAGGCTTTTTGGCTCGTCTCAGAGGCAAAAAAAACTGCTCCATCAACTTTCACCATACACACCTAACACAGATACATACAAACAAATGGGCTCTTTTATATGTTCGTACATTTCACAACTAAAAGATGAAAAACACGAAACTAGCAGCATAGTCAATGTACAAATACAGTAGACTGAGTCTGAGGCGAGGAAATGTCAACACACACGCAGAGTGCACAGTGCACAAAGCAACAAAAATATACAAGAGAACTTTTAGGACTGTGCGGGGGTCATGTAATGTCATCTCATCTCTCTCCGGCTTCCCCGACGCCGCCACTCGCCGTCACACCACACAGAGTTGAGTAGAGTAGCGTCATCATGATCACCGCATCAAACTATATATCTTTATTTCCCTCAATATTACACACTAATTATGTCCTAAATAAATGGATGGACTCAAGATTCGAGTTATAACGAGTCACAGGCACAGTGATATAAACGAGCTACTGGTAAAACTGTTGGCTTTCAAATAAAGTTTTTTTGGGGGATACATTTTGAGGGAAAGTGCTTTTCATCGCAAACAATTCACTGCCACCACAGTACTGAAACTAGAAAGCTGTGGTGAAGCGAGTGGCGACTGACAAATGATAATATAGTGGAACAGTGGAACGTTGTGCAATGCAGTATAACAAGAATATGTAAGTAAACTGATAAAAATAGAAAATGCTTAAAACACCCCCTTTTTTCTTTCATTACTTTCTCTTTACGACCACAAAACCACTGTTCTGCCTTTCCAGATAAACTATCGTGTTTCCTTTTGCATGTTTCTTTCTTCTACTACAGTATTTTAAATCAAGATTATGAACGTAGCGCCCAGTGAACCGGACCAGGCGGTTTTTTAGAAAGTCATTAAAATACATAAATCGTAAACATTGTAAATGACTTTTGGTTATGTAGCACCACCCGTTCTGTACAATTAGTGCGCCTTTTTATAGAAACCTGAAAATTAGTCGTTCCCTTAATGTATTTATCGAGGCAGAGTGTGACTTTTTAAATTCTGTGGTCATTGTGACTTGTGAATAAAGAAATACTACAGGATAAAGTAAATGGAGTAACATACATTTTTAGTTTAGAAAATATGATTGGCGTACAAATATTGTGCATTATTTGCCCTATAATATAATTTTTATTTTATACACAATATAAAATGTTCAAACACGGCACATACTTTTTATATTTGCAAGGAGATTTTTCTCCCAACCAATCCTGTGATTCTGTAGCCTTTTCATTCGACCACCTTAATTTTCATAATGACTCCTCCATTGCACACAGGAAATGCTTCCGGAAACAACTAACAGTATTCCCACTGATGAGATTGGTACGTAGATTGAAGTTTATACGAAAGGAGCTACCTCTGTAGGAAGTTGGGTCATGTATTTACCTTATGCGCTGGTGTTACTTTTCCTGACAAAAAAAACAGTCAATTCACTTAAAATGATAAAACGCTGTGTTTGCTTTTTCGTGGTACCGGATAGAGAATAAGGTTGTCCATACAGGAGTTTTGCAGAGTGAACCTCAATGTTAGTTTTACTGTAGGGAAAATATCTCATGCAAGCAATGCAATGAAAGCAAGTTTAGTCCTCTTAGCGAGGAATTTCAAGTTTGACAGATCACGTTACAGGGTTTTCACTCAAGGCGTGATTTCCTATTTTTCAGGTACCTTTTTTATATGCAAGGAAATACTAATATTAAGCTGGTATTAAAGTCATGTATATAATTTGTAATGTTTCTAAAAGGTTCTTGTTGGTGGTTGAGGCATATGACAAGGCACATCCTTATGTACCACACCATCAATGTGCTGTGATTAGGTACATGGCTGCTTTTCTTAGAACTTTCTTGGGCGTGGAAATGAAGGAAATATTACTTTATTCATATGAAAAGCCAAATAAATGCACGTATGGGTTGCATCATTCGTAATTTCCTTGATTTTCTTATAAATGTGAAGGCACTTAGAGAGTGGCTGCAGACAGTCGGTTCACTGAGCACAGTAATAGTAATAATTTTATTTAAGAGGGATACTGAATGTAAGCCGTAAGCGTAAGTGAAGTTTTTTCCTTGTCATGTTCGTAGGAAATATCAATTTTCGCATAGCTTCCAACCTACACATTGTTTTGAGCTGTCGGTTACTTCTCGTCAGTACTATTATACTATTATTATGATGATCATCATGTGTTTTCTTTCTTCTTCGTCTTACTGCGTATCTCGCCGTTGGCTGCTAACAGACTATTCTTTTCACTTCATGCATGCCAACCTTCTTAAATATTATATGCTTGACTGACATTAGACCGACATTACATTAGATTATGATATGCATCCCCCATAAAAATGAAAGCAAGCTTTCTTTCCATCCGACAGGAAAAGTGAGAGAAAAGTCAGGCGAGAAAGAAAAAGTTTGTGTGCTTTTCTGCTGTTGCATTTCCACTTTTCTCACCGTTACTCTATTAAAGACTTGGATTTGTTTCTTGGAGCATTATTACTTAAGCTAGGAAGCAGAGGCAATCATGGATATGGTAATGGTAATAATAATAATAATAATAATATCATACTTTACCCGCTTTACTACGTGAGCATATACGTAGAGAAAGAAACAAGTTTTCCCATTCATTCTTTATCCAGAAAAAAAGTCAAGGGGGGAGAGAGGAGGACATGATATATAAATGGGATTGCTACCAGTAAGTAAGCCTTTTTAGGAGCGCACACACCCAGCAGTCTCGTCGGCCGATTATGGTATGGTGACTTGGTTGGTTGTGGAAGGCAGCTACAGCAACACAGAAGAGGAGTATTTTATAGTAGAGGAAAGTCTCTTATTTAGCGATGCAAACTGCGTCCTAAACATTTGAAGAAATAAATGGATAAACATTATGGGCTATTGCCAGACATTTACTGCATAACTAATTACTTCATCGTTTCTCTCCTTCTGTTCCCTTCTGACTGAAATCCTGGTTTGTTCTTCTTGTTACTGTTTCATTCCCCCTTTACAATTAATTTTGTAATGTACAATCTACACGTACGTTTACTAGAGACACTTAATGCAAAGATGAAGAGAAAAGTGAGTGAGTGAGCCTCTGGAATAAACAAGAAAGTCAACAAAATGCAAAAGAGTCTGGGCTGGTTCATTGGTTGGCCACGTACCTTGTACACAAGTTAATAATAATAATAAGCTGGAAGAAAGAATGAGTATATAAGGAGAAAGGAGGAAAGTGTTTCATCTTCAGATAAAATCTTGTAGCTTGTGTTTGTGCTCCTATCGTTGTTGTCGCGTATTATGTTTTAGCTAGGAAAAGAGTGCATTTTTTTCTTTCTCGTTTACTGAATTGAAGGAGATGAGGACGACGACTATGAGGTTGATGATGATGAGGATCTCATAAGTTTTTTGAATGTTTAAAGTGGCGTGGCGCCCTGTTGCGCCAACCGTTTTTCTCCTTCTTCCATATTTTAGGACGTGAGTGTGCTCATTACGACAATATGAACTGGACTTATAATGGTAGTAAGCTAACGTGAAGCATTTTCCTTTCCAGTAAGGTTCTACTTTTACTAGCAAAGAAGTGGTCCTGTGTGTGTGCAGAAAGAAAGTGCTCAACTCCCATTACAGTTGTACATTAAGCAACACAATATCGTATCTCATCCTTTTTTCCTCTCCTCTCCTTTTGTCCAAACAACTTAATGGGGATATGAAGAAGTAGAAGAAATGCTCTCAGCTTGGGTGGTTAAAGTGGTGGCTTGTCTATTTTCATGAAACATCCACATTCTCACACATAACAGAAGCAGTCATATTTAATGAAGTTTCATTAGCTTCACTTACTCCTTTCCTTTTAATACGTAGGTATGCTAAGACGGCTGCTGCTGTTCCCGCTGAATTTTCCTTCTCAATAATGCGCTGCTGGAATATCACATCATCGCAATCACGACGTAGAAGAGAGAAGGAATAGTCTAACATAAGCCAAATGAAAGTTTTAAGCTTTTTCTTCTCTTTTCTATTACTGCACATCTTTACTTCTTCCATTTGTTCCTTTTCATCATTATCAACATTATCATCATCACCGGCAGCTTAGGCTTAAGTTTAGTAAAACCTTAGCCCGACCAAAGAAAATTTTCTTTTACTTTTCTCCTTCTTCGTCATCCATTCCGTCCGACCGAGACTAACTAAAAACTCATGCCATATTCAATTTCATTTTCTACCGAGGAAGACGGCAAAACTTTATGAAAAATATGCGATGGATATAATTTAGGAAATGATGACGTGACGAGGATAGCGTTTAGAAAGCACTTTTCTCATTTTCCTAAATACCTCTACTCTTAAATGGAACAATTAAAGCGGAAATTTTGTGACCGTTTATTTAAGAGGAAAATAAGAATGAAACAGCGGCAAACAAGTAATGCAATGCTTCATTTCCCTTCATTTCGTCCGCTGGAATCTATATAAAAGTAGCAGATGACTTTCGTGCAAGTTTTTAATATCTGGGTGGTCATTATTGAGCTACATTAGGAGATGGAGTTTGGTTTAGCGAAGAAAGATGCTCTCATACAATGGTAAATGTGTCTACATAATGCATTTTCTGTGTTGTGTAATGATGTTGGTTCCTAAAATGTAACACAATAATTATTTTTCCTATTTCCATACACAAGTTATTAGGTAGGTTATTACTATTACACATGCGTGTATTTTTGGAGTCTGGTTATTAAGCTTGGAATGAAGGGAATGATTACTGGGAAGATATCTGAGTGAAAACATACGAAGGAACAACCTCGCTTTTTTATTTCTTACATGAGAATTTCTTTCCTTTCGAATTTCTCGTTTATTTTCGTTTTATTTTTAGAAGTAATGTTTGTTGTAAATGTGAAATAACTTTGTGAGAACTTTATAATGACTAAAATCATCTTGATTGTTTTGTCTCTCATTGTGTACTTTGCTGCTGCCTGCTCTATGTTTCTGTGTACTTATACTTCACTACTTCTCTTCACCTGTACGTACACTTCAAAAAACTCTACGTCATTTCAAAACGTGACTCAAAAACTAAGGAGTGGAAAAAATCAAAAAATTGCCGGAGTTTGTTACCTGCACTAAACAAAGGTGTATCCTTTGTCAAGTCTGCGGCTACAGGATCTGTTCAACCTTTGGGACTGTCCACCTCTGCCTCTAGTTTGAACACGGGTGGAGGATCTGTCGCTGTGGCAGGGTCAAATACTAGTAACAACCATGGTGTCCCGTCATACTCCTCCACGAGTAACACTATCGCACCTAGCAGTGCAAGAATTTCTCCAGCTCCTTTTAAACAACAGGAGCCCCTCCCTTCATCCCAGCTTAACTCCTCTTCCTCAAATAATGCCAACAACATCAGCAACAAGCCTAAAAAGGTTTTTCATTATAAAGATAATCATATTACCAAACCAAAACTACTAAATGTGTACACTTTTCTTATTATGTATTACGTGAAAACTTAATGCACTTATTGCTCAACTCTTTTAATTCTTTGACTGGGCAAAGTTGAAAATATCTCAGAATTTTACTTCTTCGCTTGCTTTGAAAATCCTATTACTTTTTGCATGAAACGAAAAATGTGGTTTGTTGGTTTGCCTTTCTTCTTTAAAGATTTTTTTCTTTCCTTAAATACTTTCCGCACGCTATTTGTTTTTCCTCTCCTGAAAAAGTAATTTTGTTTAGATTTCATTTTTTGTCGGTTACTGAGAACTGACGTACAACGCAACGCAGGTTGCCTTTCTCATTTTCAGTAAAAAGGAGGAAGTTTTTTTCTACTTTATTTTGTGAACGTGGCTGGCTGTTTCTTCAATTTAATAAAGTAATGGATTACAGTATTTTGGCAGAAGTTGGCTTTGTAATGAGTGTATACATGTTGTGCAGACTATTTGTGAATTTGTGAAGTTTAAGTGATAAATCGTAGACAATTTCATTCCTTTTTATATTATCCTAAACAAATAAATAGCCCTAAGTTTTATTAACGTTTTAATGCACACGTTTCACTTCACTAGCTCATTCATATAATACATTTGA
>VYYJ01001081.1:0-36895 GCA_021029165.1 Cyphoderus albinus | reverse complement strand
GATTTTTTTTAATTTCGAAATTTCATCACTGAAGACAGACGCTTCTTGAAATGCTCGCATATCTAGCCTAAATTAAGAAAACATGCAACTTTGACAGACAGTTTCTTTCTAGAAGAGAAAAGTTAATTAAGATATATTTGCGACTTTCGAATTTGAAATGTATTCTGACTCTTGTGAATGATTTAAATGCATAATGAAGAGTTCGTGCTGTGTAAAACTGATGTGAAACGAAGCTTATTTACTCCAGAAAATCTCTGAATAAATCTTGATTTATTACAGCAGTAAGTTGTAGACACTTATTTTTGTATACAAAAATATATTGCATTTTTCACTGAAGCTTAGTAAAAACGTTCTAACGTCCAAATGTTTTACGCTCATCACATGCGTATGAACTATATGCACAAAAATCTCTTTTCTTTCTCATTAGGTTCATTTCATTCAAAATAAACTATATAACTTCGGGTAAAAAGTTAAAGATTATGCATTAAAATATTGCAGATGCTCCGTCGAACGCAGAAATTGTGTCCATATGCCTATGAACTGGAATAATGTATTTTTCTGGAGTTTTACAATAATTACAATACAACAAATGTACCACTGTGAAAAATAGATCTCTCCTGCTGCTCAGCTCTTTTGTCATGTTGTCCCTTGTCACGGATAACAAATACTCTTTCCTTTCACACCTCCATAAATTTTATGAATTTTTGGACAGAGAAAGATGCTTCAACTCGCTCTGAAATGTTATGCTCGTTGCCTATAATCTTTTATTTTATTACTATTACCAGGAACAGCGAGGGTGGTTTATAAGCTGTAAAGTAAAGTATTGTTCAGTAGGAAAATGCTTTGCGAAGCTCATAGCTGCTCGGTAGTTAGATATGCAAGATTTCAACAGAAACGGACCAAAACCAGAAGATAATATGATTTTCTGAACTGTTATTTTAGTTTTTAAAGTGGAGGAATATGTCTCTTATGGATGGTTGCTAAACGGAGAGGAATCTTAAAACTTCCAACATCTTTCACTGATGAATTCCCCCTGCACCTCGTCTGTAAGAGACACAGTTTTTCTTTCATGACCAAAACGGTTAAACACTCATTAACCTTCTGCCTCTTTTTGTTCGTGCTTTTCCTATACCGTATGTATACACTTATCTATGTATCTTGTAAGCACTTAGAAAATTATGCCAATTTTTCTCAAGGCAATAGCATCACTGGCGCCGCGTAGTCCCCTCAAAAATTTGGCATGTGATTCTATTAACTCATTCTATTCCATAAAGTGTAAAATATTTGGATGTATGGTGTGTAAAAAGAGAGTGAATAAGGAAATTGTTTATTTTTAATTTTTGAAGTGAAAACATGAGAGGATTTTTTTCCTTTCCAGTTAACAGCTAAATCCCGTGTCACTGGAACAAGAGGGAACTGTAGATCGACAATACAAAAATTTAAAGTAGTCACAGTCACAGTGTGACGTGATTTAACAATGCACAAAAAAGGCTCGATCATCGTCCATAGAAATGTTCACACTATGACGTAACAATGACGGATGGCATTTGACTTGTCATGTCCTAACTGTCAATTGCACTTCATACGTGAGAGGGAGTTTCTTTTCATAATTCTATCATTTATTTATTCACTCGTATTTATATAAATGTAGTTTAGATATCAGTTGTTTCTCGCTAAGTTGAGCTGACGTCATGTTATGTTATATATATAATAATGGGCAGATGCCTCTTCAAAATTTCATAACTGACGTAAGATTCTGAATGAGGCTATTTTTGTCCTTTATTCATAAATAATAACATCATATTTTCAAATCCACACTTTTCCAGAATTTGTACAGGAAATTTTGTTCATGAAAATCACAAAGCAAACATGAGAATGACAGAAGGGCAAACTTTATTTTCAGCCATCTCATCTCTCTTGTACTACAATACATTGTTGAAATCGAATTAAGGCAGAGCTAATTGTTATGTTACGATTGATATGAGACAGATTGACTTATCTTATTACCTGATGTACAAATACTTCTTGACTTCCGTCGTCAGGTGTTATGAATCCCCATCCTTTGGCCACATTAAACCACTTACATTTCCCTTTCTTTTTGAAATATGATCCACTTCCTGTAAATAATGAGAAGATTCGCATTTTAGGTATAATTATAATTAGACACATTATCATGACAGAGTCCTGGATCCGTTTTCTAGATTAGGTATATAACTACCAAAAAATTAGATCTAAATCGATTGTTGATTTCTATTTAACTCCAAAATGTCCGAAATCAAATGTCAAAAGAAAGAATGAGAGGAAGTCTGCTTTCTGGTCAGTGTATCTTTTGGTGTTTACCCACGCGAAACTTTCGATTCTTGTTGCGTTGTGGTAATAAGATCAGCCAACCCATCGGACTTCTTATGCGTCTTGTAATAATAGAAGCGATTTCATGATTAAAGCCGTAATCCATAAGACAAAAAAATTCTTTCTGATTTCACTCTGTGAATCTATGCTGGAACTAGTAGCGTGGAAAAACGTTGTTTTAATTGCTGCTACAATTCCAAGAGTATTTGTTCAATTTGTAGTATTCTGTAACAATAAGTCGTTGAATTTTCTAAATGTCACGATGCGGCTATGGACTTATCAATAAATAAATAATAATAAACCCATTTTCATTATGAACACTCTTATTGTTACTTTTTACTCATGCTACGTTGTTCCATTCATTAAATATTTACGTTTAGCTTGCTTGCTTTGTGCTCAGATTTAATGATTTTGTGACCACTTTCGCACGAAAAGATGGATTACTAAATTGCGAACGTCTAAAAAACAAAATGCTATAACCAGGCACGCAAAGCTGACATTGCGGGTCATTTTATAAACATAGGGTATTCCATCTTGTTGTGTCTTCATGTTTTAGTTTCCCAACTTTATAAATTACAAGTTATATTTGAAGATGCTGTGTGCGTATGCTTCTTTAGGCTTAGAGCTCCAACCAAACAGTGAAAAAGCGAAAAGAAAACAAAGGAAGACAGAGAATCATTTCTTCGGAGAGGTCGAGGCTGTTGGTGAAAAGCGTCTTATATACATAATACTCTATAGTTATGCCGTAGCATCTTGTTTATCCTAGAAAGGAAATAAGATTCCTCTCGCAAGTTTCATTTTCATTATTTTCTCCTCGGAGGAAAAGTAAAGAAAGAAGGAATAAAGGATTTTTCATTTAATTGTTCGAATGAAATCAAACAAGAGGTAATAGGAAACTACGAATGTACACACACCGGACACACAGTATAGTCTTCGGTAGATGTGAATAGAACTATTAGAATCATCAGAATATACTAGTATATCGTGTGTAAATACACGATCGAGTTCTAATTTTGAGACAAAACGGAGGGTAAAAAAGGAGTCGGTGGAAAAAAAAAGTCCACTAGAAATAATGAGCTTTCTTCTGTCTTCTTGTTGTGACCTGTGAGTGAGTAAGTGGGTCCATGCTTAGAAAGAGCCATGAGTGAGAACAACCACAACTTGGATAAGTTGAGTTGAGACGAAAAATATGTATATATAAAACGAATCGATAATATAGCTGAAATGTTAGTGTCCCCTCGAAAAAATCGAAAAACATTATCATTATAACATGGCGTATCCAACAACGTTCTTTTTTCCTTTTTCTATCCTCCTGACAGAGCCGAGAGTTTTCTCTAAATTAAATCCAAGTTGAAGACTCGAGCAGAGAGAAGAGGATATCATAGAGCAAGCAAATCATTATGATGATGACTGAAACAAACTGTGTGTAGTAAGTGCAGGGACCCATGATACATTTTGTGGAGGCACAAGTATTCCTATAAAAATATAATAATAAAATGACAAAACTTCATCGCTATAGCCTTTACTGCCGCCGCCATCGTCACCGACGAAGACGGAATAAAAGATGATGCTCATCTATCTCAAAAAAAATAAAACGTGCACATGTTATAGAGAGGAGCTGCGCTTGATGTTCCCTTTCTAGGAAAAAAACAGTTCACAACGTGCGCATACGGATTGTTGTGTGTCCCCCAACTTTTTCACATAATATCCGAAAAAGTTCATATCAGGGAGAAGAGGAAACTGATGATGATGGTGTGTGAGAGAGAAACAGAAGAGAGAGAGAGAAATTGAAGCAGGGACAAATATTGAATATTGTGTCTGTGAGCTTCACTCTTGGAAACTGGAAACTGAAAAGAAAGGAGAACGAACATCTCAAACTCTCAAATCAATACATGATTCATTCGTCGGATATACAATTTTTCTCTCTCCTGTGGCTCATGCTTTGAATGGATTGGTAGAATTATTAAAGCAGAGGAGGAGTTGAAAAAACTCCCGGCCCGGCCCCGGGTTTTATCATCATCATCACCATCACCCCCGTCCTTGTTAAAGTTGAAATATAAAGTTCAAGCCGAGAAAGAAAAAGAAAAGGAAAACGACGACGAAAAACGGAGAAGGAAAAAAGTAAAAAAATGATTCGATGATGAAAGAATACTCAAAGCTAAAAAACAAGTAGGCACTCGGTATAGTAAAGTGAAGCAGTAAATAAAAGAAATAAAAAGTGATAGGCAGTTTCTCATCTCTTTACATACAAACTATGCCTTCTTATAGAAAAACACTCGGGTATATTTTTATACCTATAACCAACGGTTTCAGTTTGATCGTTTTCTCTTTATCGTTCATCCTCCAATTTAATACACTTTTATAACCTAAAGGTAGTCAGTCTGCCTGCGCCGTTTTTCTCCAAAGCTTTTTTATATAACACCCACATTTTTATTTTTATTCCACATACATCAAAGGTACCTGCTTTTCTCTTTTCATCCTTCCTCCAAAATACAACTTCTTAATAAGAATACACATTCATGTGTTACAGCACTTTTTACCTTTTCAGTTTGAGTCGTTCCATCGAAAAAATTACACCCTTTGGAAATGTATGTAGGCTAATCATAACATGTTAAACTAACTTTTAGTAGCACACATGTCATATTTCTTGAAGGACGCCCTTTTTTCTTTTCTTCGTTTTCCCGACGCTAAAATCCCTAATCTAATATTATTCAGCCAGAGGAATAGCCGAAATTTATTTTCCAACATTTCTTCCTTCACTTTCCTCTTTTCTCCTTTCTTCTCGTTCCCTTCCACTTCCACCCCAGTGTGCAAAGCAAGTGAAGTCAGGCATTTTCCTACATTCACATCCTCCGAGTGTATGGAATTAAATCAGTTTTTTATTTAGTATATCTATTAATGAAAGAACAAGAACGTACTTCCATTCCACATAGAAAATCAAATTACTGGAGAGAGACGTAGTCATCTTAATAACCGTTCTTAAATGTATTTCGGGTGACTCTCTCCTTCGTTTTGAAAGATACGAAACTTTTTATATCTTAATCTTGCCACTTATTTTATTTTACCAGCTATATTTTGTAGCACAGCAAATAAATGGACGTGCCCAAAATCATATAGCGTTCAGCTTCACGATATAATATAATAATGCATTTTTTGAACACTGCTTTTCTAATTCCATCTTTGACTTGAGTCCACAGAGCCTCTTCGCTCTTTGTTACATTCACCTTATTCTTGTTCATGCTCAATCTCCAAAACCAATTACTTCTTAATTCTTTTCTTTTCTCTCTCTTCCTTGGATCATAATTTATAACACGTATAACCAGCCAATAAAATCTTGCCTTTCTTAAGTCACACACAAGTACAGTCGTAATTAAATAAAGTCAAAGTATTTAAAACTGACGTTAATATATTAATGTATGAATATAAGCTGAAATGTTCTTTTTATAAAATACTATTTACTAAAAATTAATTACTCGAAGTTTATTACACTTAAAATCAAGGACCACTTCTGAGCAGATTCAACCAGTCATATAAATTCTTATCCACCCCATTTTTATATGTTTGTAGCGTTTGTTCGGAAAATCCAATTTTATTCAATCCCTTCATGGCGATGGTGATATTGACGTGAAAAAATGGATACTGTTCAGCAAGGAAGTAGACGAGCATTTATCAACTGTACAGTACAAGTGTACTGGAGGAGAATACGATTAAATAAAGTTACATTACGAAACATTATGCGTTAGACGTTAGACTAGAATAATATAATGATACAAAAATCTACAAATAGCCGTGGTGCCGACTGTCAATCCCGAACCCAGTAAAACTGAGTGAATAGCTAAAGCAGAGGCAATAATGGCTGCTTTGGCTACACATCCACGAGTGGCTTTAATATTACGAGGAGGAAGGCTCGTTCTAAAATAAAAGTTAAACTAAAGTCATTGCAAAAGTATAGAAAGTAATATCCCATATAAATCTGGAAAAGACAGAGACGTATACTTTTGATACACATTATTACATGCTCAAGTACGACTACTTTCGCTTTTTCACTTTCTAAATCCAACTCTCATCTCGTTCTCCGTTTTATTTTCCAGTGGCAGCAGTTTTTCCCTCTTCCTTTTTTCTCTCTCTCATGAACACTCAAACTTAACCACTCTCTTTCAGCTTCAGCTTTATTCGTCCACTGAAATCGATTTTATTCCCAGTCTTTTTTCTCCGTCTTGTGAAGAAAAAAATAGATAATGTTTCGGATATTACTTCGGATATGGGAGAAAGAGACATATTATAAAAAGTTTCATCTCTCTCGAAAAAAAACTGTGGAGTGGTGGAGAAAGACGACTGTGGAGCTGCCTTTCGCTTTTCACTTCCCTCTATAAGCAATGTAATATTGTAAGTTTATATCTATGTCCAACAGATTTTTCTCATCATCGATATATAATAATATATCAGAAGCGTTCACGTTTTCCCCCCTATAAAACGCTCTTTTACAATATTAGTTTATGGATCACTAATACTTTTTCGAGACTCAAACTAAAACTTCGGTCGGTGCGACTAGGCTAAATTCGGGATCCATCCGCCATAATTCTTTCTCTCCCTTTCCAGAATTTTCTTCACTATTTTTTTTAGTTTCACATTTTCTATTCTTTGCTTCTGCTTTTTCCTCCTCTTTCTTTCAACTTTCCTCATTCCTCTTGTGTAATGTAAAAAATATTGTGGAAAAGATGAGAAGCAGCAAAGGAGGAGAAGATGGCAGATAAAAATGAAAGTAGGTAGCTAATAATGTATATATGCCTAACTTCTGCAGAAATAAATTTTGCCGTTCCCTTTGGGTGACTCCGTAAAAAGTATTCTTGGGTCGAAACAAAACTAATCAGTTTTCTGGACTCACTCTCACTCTAATAATTTCTAGCAATAAAACTTTTATTCTTGTTGTTGAGAAACTTTTGACAATTTTATATTGCTTGGCTGACTAGAAACCCCTTCAAATAATTCAAAAATTTATATAGGTAGGCATTGTTTAATTGACTCGTGTCAAAAATGAATAAATCAGCAATTAATGAGTCGTTTGCTAACTCATCACCCCTAAGCCCTTCGCTGCTCATTTAAATTCGGCTAAATATTAAATACCTGTAAAAATCTATTTACAAGCATTTAATCACCAAAAACTATTTACATTACAAGTACAACATAAACATGATAAAAAGCTATTTGTTAAAGGGTAGAAGGGTGATGATGATCTTTTACTGACGTAACCCCTCGTTTGCACACCCTTTTTTACCCTTTCGGTTATTTGTAAATGAGTAAAAAACTCAAGTGTTGTGGTGTGGTCTACCTGTGAGTGTCAAATTCACCCTTGAAATTTTCACCCTTCGCACCACTTTTTTTCCAAACTATAAAATCCGAAGCATAAATTTTCCCCTTCAAACTCTAAGAGGCATGGTTATCAAATCAATAAAAGTCAAATTTAAGCCGTTCCACGTTTGCTCCACGCTTCGTCTTGACTAAACCAAATTCTACGTTAAATAATGTACCGAGAAGTAAATCTCTTCGGCATTCAGTAGCATTTTAAGGTAAATCTCACAGTCACAGCCCAGAGATTTAAAAAATGATCTTTATATTTTAGTCTCCTCCTCTGCATTATTTTGGGGGAAATGATAATGATATGTGATATGTGGTGAGCTATTTTTATTTACAAAGAACTGTCAGGGATGAGATGGGGATAACCGATCATTACTTTTCAGCATTGAATGAGCGAGAGCGAGTTTTTTACTGTGGACTTTTTTACCGAAAGGGAAAAATTAGGGTACTCATTTTTTCACTCAGCATGAATAATGAAATGTGAAAAGCGCATGGTATAAATTACGCAGCCTGCGCGTAATATGACACAGTCGGTATAATATTCATAAACAAGAGTAATTGGCCAGCCTTCCTCATTTCTTTCAATTTGTCCTCTTAAAAACAGAAAAAATGAATAATGGTAGCAATTGCATTGCACGAGCCCTTCCCATTCTCTTTCGCTGTTTTTTATTCATTTCTCTTGTTTACTTATAATAAGCATTCATAAAATGGGGAATAATTTTAGGGTCTCTTTTCCATTTTTTTTACGCAAAACGCATTTTTTATCGTAAACCATAAAAAACGTATTGACATGTCGAGTCACAAACAAGCTGTCTCGCTGTGTGTACGCTTGTCCATTGTTGAAAGCTATACATTGATAAATCGTATTTTGATTGTTGATAATTGACTCGTTTCAATGTCTATTTTTTCACCATTGTGGAAAAATGTAACGAATTCACTTAAATAATCTATTTGTAAAGAGAAAGGCAATCGGAAATGGTAGTTTAAACTAATACTAAAAATTCTATATTTCAATGATAAATCGACATTGTCACAATTTGCAGCAAGTACGTTAATTGTTGAAGGATCTTGATAAATACTCACTTGTTAAATATTCGGCTGTAAAGTTTCATGGCGAAATACTTCAACAGAACTTAACAGGGTTGCAAAAAATCAGCTCTTGTTTTTCTAGCTGCTAGCTTTTTATAACTGTTCTTGGTAGATGATTTTGTAAATTCCATTTTTCGCACTTAAATTATTTGCTTTTGCTTAATTATAAATAAAAATTTGCACAAACCGAGTAAACTTAACAATAACAATAATAAAAATTCAAAAACATTTTCAATTCAAAATATTTTTGTGAACCACACAACCACATTTTAGAGATGATTTAATATAATTATGAGTCAGCAAAATATTCTACCAAAATAAATATGTGGGCAAAACAGCCCTTTCCTAATGAAAATATTTTCCACTTTTCTACAAGTACAGCCCACTTCCTCTCCACGTTCACATAATACATGATGATGAAGCAAAAAAGAAACAATACTTTTATATGTAACAAGCAGGGGTAAACCTGATGCACTCGACATAAAATAAAATATGATTAATTACAGTTTGAAAATTGAACGATCATCACCCAATTTAAAGTGCTTGTATTTTTAGATGCGTACAGAGAAGAATGAAAGGGAAAGAGGTAGGTAATGAATGATGAGTTAAATGAACTTACCACAAGATTGGCTCGAGCCACCTGAAGAAGACGAGGGAGAGCATGTGCCAGGGTCATCTGATAATGATCCTGTTTCTGTCATTATTTTTTCTTCTCACCAACTACTCAATTGTGTTTTTTACTATAAATTGGTAAAACTTGCCACTGGTTTTTTATAACTAGTACTTTATTTACATGCAGTTTTTTAGTGATCCAATAAATAGATGACAAATCACTTTTTCTTAAATAAAAAACAAATCAAACACTGAAACAGGAAGTTTGGCAAAAAAACAGTAATTCCAGTAAATACTCCAGATTGTGAAAGCCGTTTTGGTATGGGTTGAAAATTGACTGTGGTATTAATGTTGAAAGATGTATGAATGGAGAGAAATTGTGAGTAACTGTAGAAAATCACCTTTTCGAAGTTGGAAGTCAAGTAACAAGTTGTTGTTCTGTGCCTCCTCTGTAATACTCTTTTCGTGTGCGTTGAGTTTGAGTTTGCTTCCTTCCTTCACATTTCACATCACATCATGCCACAAGAGGCTCCATGAAATAACTTGGACGGATGAGATGAGGTAGTAAGCAAATAGGAAAAGGAATATTTATTATTAACCTACACAAGAGCCTCCAAATACAAAACCGTAGCAGACGAGAGTGAAAATGTGAAAAAGAAATGGGAAAAACGTGTGACAGATGAACGCAGACTCCTCAAAAAGGCAGAATAGGATTTTCAGCTACTAGTATAAAGCTCAAGCTCCTCCGTCCGTTTTTCCTCCCTGAGTTGAAAAAATTCCTTTTCTACGGAGCGAAACAAAAGCTGGTTGCATATTAGATATTATTGTTGTGAGGTTTAGAAAAAAAGTTGAAAAGGGAGAAAAATATGAAAAACAAAAAAAGGGAAGTGGAGAGTATTGAAGAAGAGGTGGAGATCCAGTGGAAATGTAAAGCGGCTACTACTTTACTATACTAGACTAGTATAAGTGTATCTTGTAGCTTGTTGTTCTTTTAATAAAATAAAATAAAATAACATGCAGACAGAATCTCTCCAAATAATACTTGCGGGTTGTTAGCTGTTAGGAAAGTAGAGTTTTGTTGGTAAAACTGGGTCCAGAAAGTTCCACATTCAAAATAATATGTAAAGTGCGTGCGTAAGCAAAAGCAATATTATCGTGGAAGCAGGAACAAATTCTTGACAATGGGGAAAAAGAGCTAATTCGTTCAGTTCGTGAAATTTCAACGAAAAACATCTAGAAAAAGGACGCGTTCAAAACATTTCGTATTTTTGCTAGTAAGTTACACATTATATCCATAGAATGAAAGAAAAGTACCAAATGTGTGCATATTATTATTTGCTGCCAGAAATTGAGTGATTTGCTTTTTGGTCAAGACTTCCAATAACCCTGAATTCATTTCATTTCCATTACAGAAACGGAGTCGTTCGTGACCGTGTTGTGATGCTGATGGTTCAGTTCAGATTTTTTGTGAGGTGAGATGAAAATGACTTGATGATGAGTGACTGACTGGAGTGAGTAATCAACAAAACACAAGAACCTAGCTCAGAACATAGTGGAGTTTGAGTGGAAGTTGACGTTCAGAAAAGCATATATCTAATGTATAACCACACTACAATGTACAAAAATTGAAAGAGATTTTATGTTGACAATTTGGCTTTGCATCCCCGTCAACCCTCGATCCATCCAGAAAATAATATTTTTGTGAAAAACTGTTTTTCACAACTTTACAATTGTTTAAGAGGTTAGGTATTACAAAAAATACTGTATATTTTTGAAAGATGCTTGTAAAATGAACTGGCAAATAAAGGAATAAAACCAATTACACTCGAGCATTATTAGGTACATGTGTTTACGTAATATTTTTAACAATATTTGAAGATTTATACAATTTTCAATAAAATAAAAAAGTCCACGTTTTTCCACATCTTAAATGACTGGACTGGAGAGCTTGTTCCATTAAACCCCATTAGGTTTTTTAATACCCTTTTTGTCTAAATATCCTTATCCTGTTTGTTTGCGTGTGGCCGTCGTAATCGAATAAAAAAGAAGGGGTTGTTTTTTATGTGGGTTGAACCCTTTCACTCACGCTAAGTGGTAAAAAAGTAATTCATTCTCCACTCTCCTGTTAGCAGCTCCATGATTTCACACCCCTTTTGATAGGCATTTACAGATTCACCCAACCCTAAAAGGGCTCAGTAGCATAAAACATAAAGTCAAAGGTTTTTTAATGCTAAAAAGTGTCAGGCCAGCCAGTACTAGTTGCGTGTTTAGCAGATTTTGCATCCTATAGTCAACCACTGTAAGGGATGGGAAGTCCTACCCTCACGAAATAAAATTATGGTTTTTACCATTTTTGTATTATGCAATGCTTTAAGGTGAGAAGGTAAATGAACGAAAGAAAATCTCAAATTTGTCACACTTAATATGATGTAAAAATTTAGCATGAATGTAGAATTAACTCCATACATATGAATAAAATACAATGGTTTTGTCGAACAACCCAATAAATACAATGACTACTAGGAATCGAAATTCTCAGAATTACAAGAAAAAGGTTTTAGATTGATACGGGCACGTACTTTTATTAATTATACTCATTAATACACATACACACAATAAACATAATAATTTTCTGTTTGAAAGAAGCGAAGTAAAAAATTTAATGTTTCAACTAAACCACGTCATTTCGTCACAATGCATATTTGTAACTGTAAAGCATGCACTTTAAAAAGTTGAATTAATTGTCAATTTTCACACTTGGACAAACTCTTCCAACACAACTTACAATTGATTTGGTAAATTTATTTCAACCAAATCCGTATTTAGGGTTATTTAAACCATATTAAATGACCCCTTTTACGAATTGCATTTGCCTTGTAGGCACAATACTTGGTGAGTGAATTTTTAATGGGTGATTTTATACTTAATTTGATTACATACTTTCATGGCTGAAATTAAAAAATTATACTTTTCGATTTGACTGATAGCAATTCTTTGTAATGGAATCTTGGCTCAACTGGAAGTGGAAGAGCCCAGCTTTCAACCAGATTCCAATACAGAACTGTATGAGGACCCTCCGTTTATTTCTGAAGAGGCAAATTGGAATCCTCATAAGAAACCAAACGTTCCGAGATCTACCACACATAAACCAACTGCTGAGGAAAAGCTGAAGGAAGTTGTAAATTTTTACAGTGAGTTTGCAAAATAATCAAATCCTGTAAAATGATTTTGGAATATTGAATATCGATTACGAAATGCTTGTATTATTTATTTATGTACTTTTCAAGAAAAATTCTACGAAACGAAAACACTTCCAATGGAAAATTCTAAATACCTTGAGGCTGTCTTTAACAGCCATTACAGGCATTTGGACACAAAAATTCAAAGGACAGTCCAAAGTTTGCCACAGGAGCCCTTAGTACCGTTAAAGCGTATTGTACGTGGCCATAACATAAAGAAGCGCGAAGCTGAAGCTGAGCCTGTGGCAGATTCTGCGGCAAAAGGTGCCCCAGTGGCAGCAGAAGCTGGAATTGGCGATACAGCAGTCGAAGCGAATCCATTAATATCGGAGGATAACGATCTGAACGATATTGAACCAGATATAAATTGCCTCAGAAAAATTAACTTGTGCGGGTTATTACCTCTTAAAAGTTTGGAATGCGTACTTCACTGCTCTTTAAACGTTAACGCGCTGCCAAACCCTGGAACAAAATTTCTATTTCGGTTGCACCCGTTATTCATCAATTTCCCCCAAATCCTTTGCCCCACGTTTGGCTCCATTTACAATAAAATTCCAACGATCTTGGACAACGGTTTGGAGCGTAACTCTTTAGCAGGTTTCCTGACCGCGTTGGGACTTGACCTGACCGGTGAGACAGTTTACGATGTGGAATTTATTAAAAACGCGCCAGCCTCGTTATTCAACAACTTGGTCAAATTTGGAATAGGACCTGCTTTTGAAGTTGTCAGACCAATTATAATTATGGCAGAAGAGGCTGCGACTCAACAATTGGCAGACAAAAAAGAGTTTCCACAGACGTACGGAAATTCACTATGTACGGTTTCCGTTTCTCCTCAACGAGGCTGGTACACTCAATTGGCTGACCAAATGGTGAAGCACCCCACGACCTCGGATATTTTCCTAAGGGGATTCTGGATACTTAGCAGAGCGCTAACTCAGTCACTTCCGTATCCCATTGACAGTCTTTTTGTTTCGCTCCTCGTTGGAATTAAAGCCATCATTGGAGTTGACTGCAGTTTGGTGCCATTTGGGATGCACGGGAAACATTTTACATGTCTTCAGCCACCTCCAATTGAAGATGTCTACGAATTATATGCTGCAGATGCAAATCCAGACGCTGATAATCCTTACAAATGGCTGGTTTGTGGGGCTCACCAAGCTGAAATTCCTCCATGGCTAGTGGGAAGAACCAATCATATCATGGTTGATGATCTAGTGGAACCTGACGCTTTAGACCTAGTTGAATTTCCTAACCCCGATGAGGACTACGGTGAATATTTTGATGATTTATTGGCTGATACTTCAAATATTATGAAAAATTAATAAAATATAAATGTTTCCATATTTCATAAAGTCGACAATTGCATTTATAGTGTACGTTGAACCCTGTGAGAATTGTCAATGAAATAACGTTTATTGCGCTTCATAAATTTTATAACTTTTAATTGTACATGTTCATCATTATTGAAGTGAATGCATTGCAAAAGATTGCCCATGAATTCAACAAAATGAATTTTGACTAACTGATCAAATCTGTGCTACGGTTGGGTTAAGTTGAAAGTAAAATGTCACACTACTGAAAATGCAATCAGTTCTGCCTTAAATATGGGACTTAACATAAAAATGTGCATCATAAAGGTACTGAGGATCTCAGGAAGATTCAAAAGTCACGAATAGCAAAAATTGGCAATTTGATACTTTACTGCTGTAGCCTCACCGCAAATGATACAATATTTCACAGCCTCACTGATTGAGCAATGGGAACAACCACTGTGTAAGAATTGAGATTGAGACTACTGCGAACGAAAAGCTGAACAAATTGATTGAGCATAGTTTTGTTACAAATGGTACCTTAAAATAAGCCTTGATCATTTGGGTGACTTAAAGACATGGAAAATTGTAACGGCAGCTCAGCAGCTATTCCATTTTGTTGTCGCACTTTCGTAAACCATAGCCAACCATTTTAAAAAATCTACTTATTGACGTTTTGAAATCACGTTGATAATGTAGGTATTATGAGTATGTATGATCATTGCAATACAAACGGCATAAATTATTCAGTTAAATTCACCCATTGGAACATATCGCTGATCCTGAACAGAGTCGCAACGTCACGATACGACAGCTACGAAATTCTGGGACAAAGTAACGAAGCAGAGTAAAATCCGACAACAATCAGCGAGCACGTGGAATTTATTCAGTCAGTCAGGAAATATTCTTTTACTGAAAACGTTTTTTACTCTTATAGTGGCAAAACGCTAGCAAATCAATCAAAAATGAGTTTACACGTAATTACTAAATTGGTTTTTATACTGCTATTCTCGTCGGCAATGAATTTCGGTTCATGCCAGGATACAACAACAACGTCTCATCCAGTGGAATTTTTGGAGCCGCAGAGTAACCGTGGACGTGGACCAAGATCTTCAGTCGTGTACCACGCGCCCGCAAATGGTATTTATTTTTTATTTAATTCGTTTACTCGGCACGCAAAACTAAATTATAATGTAAAATTTGTTTTCATTTCAGAATCCATCCATGACGCCAATCTTGAAGTGCAAGAAACCCGACCTCATGGAAAAAGGCAGCAATACAGCTACAGCCAAACACAGCGGCCCGTTTCTTACAATGAAGAGTACAACTCGCCACCTTATTACTATGAATCCAATAATCCGCCGCAAAGTTATCACCACGAGTACCACAGTCCACCGCAATCGTACAGTGTCAATTACAACGAACGCCCACGAAATCACCATCACAGTTACAGGTCCCCTCCTAGCCACCACCAAAGCTCGTACAATAACCATGATTCTAACGACTACCATGGTGGTGGTGGAGACGACAGGAGTTATGGCCATGGTGGCGGCGACAATGATCATTACGGACACGATGATGGAGGATACGGTGGAGGAGATAATGACTATCATGGAGGCGATGATGGTGGCGATAGTGGAGGTGACTACCACCATGGAGGTGGAGGTGGCGGTGGAGGTGATGATGGTGGCCACGATGATTACGAACACTCACCGTCTAATCATAGACAAATAAGAGGAAATGGTAACAGGGCCCGTTTTAACTTGGAATATTAATAATCCGTATTTCATGTGTAATCTTTAAAGAGCACATTTTAAAATTATATTTATATATTTTAGTTTTCGGCATTAATTCTGAACTTTGTAGCATGTTATTGTCACTTAAATATTCATGTATTAAAAATCGAAAGTTAATTCATAACGTTGTTTAAAAATATTTGTCAGTCATATTGCGTGCAACACATTTTATTCCGCCATTGTCACTAATCAAGCATAATGCAACCTGAACATCGCCTGATTTAGAGCTTCCTTTTGCGATCGTAAACAAAATTAGGCCAAAGATCGACATCATTTTTTGCCAATAGATTAATATGATTTTAAAGTAGAGATCGCAGGAGACTCTTTTGTGCCAGAGCCTCGATAAACCAAGCTCAATTGCTCATGTTACAAAACAGTTTTTTCCGCATCTTCCTTTTCTGCATGACTTATCGCGCATGCTGCAGTGCACCTCCAATTTGAGGTGTGATGTGATAAGTCATTGTGAAATAAAAAAAATGCTTCAATTTATTCGTATAATGTTCATATAATCATCACACTGAATTAGGATTAGGAATACAAAAATCATTTGATTTTTATAAGGAAGTGCTCTTACTTGTAAATAATTCTGCGTTGTGGGATTTGTTTGATTTTTCTAAATGGAGAAACTGTGCCTTTTTCATATGGAATTTCAAATAGGTAGTGCTCGAATTTTTGATATGCGTTTCTATGTCATGGGGTCTTAAATTTTGTGTAAGGTAACCATAAAAGTTCAGTTCTAAAAACTGCGTGCTTAGGTGGCACTTTCAACTTCAACCACAGTGAATGTAAGTACCATTTAATTTTTATGATGCGATGTGACTGTGAATGCCTATCGAGAAACGCGACACGGTGCACTGGTTCCGTCATCTTAATCGTCAAACGCTTCTTCTTTCATTTCTCTCGCTCGCATTTTCGCCTTCGTTGATAAAAAGTTGGTATAATAACATTTTGCAAAATTCGATGCAATACAAATTTAAACAAAATTGGTTATATTTCTCACTTTCATTTTCACTTTTGAATCGCATCTGGAGTAAGCAAGTGGGAGGCCGAGTCCTGGCGAAACATTTCATAAAAATGTGAACAGTTCTGAAGTTTGCATCTGGGTAAATCTGTGTTCAAAACTTTTAAGTCATTAAAGTGAATTTGTAAATCTGACAAAGATGGTCCCCAGGGAGTATTTGGTCAGGTATTCAATTCTCCTCGTAGGATTATTGGGGTCGCTGTGCGCTGGCAATCAGGAGAACCATAGACAGGGCAACGACAAAATAAAAGATGCTAAATTAAGTATCTTTGATAACGTTGACCGTAAGAAATCCTTTTTCCCTACTGAATTAATAAAAGTGTATAAAATGTGATTTCCTAAAACATTACCTTTAATTGTGTACATAGATTTACTTGCTGAAGAAACAAGGAATGGAGCGAAACGTTCCAATAAGAAAAGCTCCAAATCAGACGGCGATGAGTACCATGAAGTGTATGAGTCGAAACCACAGAAATATTCTAGGTCCTACCATCACGAAGATAATTATCGAGACGAACCGAAGACAAAAACATACGGAAACAGTGATGGTGGCTACGGCGGATCTGCAAGTCGAGCAAGGGACGCTTACAGCCATAATCCATACCGTCGAAAAGAACGCCGAAATAAATACAAACAGCAGCGGGATGACGATGACTACGACGATTACCAGGAAAGCCCTAAGTCTAAGCATTCCAGGCCTTTTGTGGAGGATTATGATTACGACAGTTCTGATGATACTAGACGTGACAAGGGATATGCACACAAAGAAGATTACGACAGAAGTAGGAAGGACGACTACCACAAAGCTGGGAAACTGAAGGACGATTTCGAGGAGTTTGGGAGGGAGGGAAGTCAAAACTACCAAGGGAGGATTGGCAGAGGCAGCAAAGGTGGGAGGGGAAGAGACAGCTACTCCAACTCAGATGACGAAATAGGTGATTCAGACTATGTGGACGATGGCAGTGATGGCTTTTCTTCTCAGGAAGGGAAAAGGTCGGGAGAAAAGAGAGAGATTGGAGAAAGAGACGAGAATCCACTGGACAAGTATGAACAGATTACAAGAAAAGCTTTGAAAAATTATGGTTCTCTGGATGGAACCGCATTTTTATCATCGCTGTAAATGTCTAGGATTCGAGTTCTAAAATAAAATCATATGAAAATATGCATTTGTGAAATCAATTTAAGAAAATAAAAAACTCTTTATGGTTCGGTTGAGATGCTAATATTTTTTTAATAAAATAAATTTTCGGTTAGTAACTCAATTAATGGCATACATACACAAAGCACCAAACACAGAGGAGAAATTCATCTTATAAAACACACAATTCATAAATAGGCAAAAATTATTTTGGATGACCATCTGAATCTGAACAATCACAGGTAACTGGTTAATCATTTCGTGAGCGCGGTAATCACAGTTAGATGTAATGATGATAAGCAGGAGCAGCAGCAATTCCGGCGGTGTAGTAAACTGGAGCAGCAAGATATCCTGCGGTAGATCCAAACCGACGAATTCCGGTGTTCACCGAACTGGCCCATGGAGCATGGAAGCTTGGGGCTTGATAACCAGTGTTGGTCAGAATTCCAGTGTGGTAGGCGACGCCAGCATAAGCGGCGACGATGAAGGTAAGGAAAACAATGAACTAGTGAACGAGCACAGAAAACCACAGAAAATTAGATTTTTCATAGATTTGCAATTACAATGTTGACTCAATCAAACTTACGTGTTTCATTTTGAAATGCAGACTTTTCTACTTTCCGCAATAGGCAAAGCAAAATAACTTTAAATGGAGCAAACTTTTCGACTTGTCCAGTTGACTGCTAGAGCTTAACTAATGTCAGTTAAAATGGATCCAGTCCTTTATATTCAAGCAACGGAAGCTACTTAAAGAAGGCAACTCCGGAACTGAGACGTCTCGTTTGTGATGCGATGTGATGAACCACAGTGAGTGATAAGCGTGACAGTGGCAATACTGTTTCATGATGCCTAGATCAGATCTAGAAAATTTTCTAAGGTGGCCACGCCACAATCATGTTAATGTGTACTGTGTACTTAATTGTGGACACTACAATGGAAAAGCTATGTAGCGTTTAGGGAATAGTAGCAAAAGTGTCTTATTTCATATTTAGTTCACACAGAACAATACAAAGGCAAGAGGTACATTTCATTGTTGCGCTCATCATCGTTTCACATTAAAAATGGGTTTTGTGATGGTAAAAAATGCGTGCGTTATTCGTTCATGTTAATGAAATGAAAATCCTTAGAATGTGAGAATTTCTTGCATATGAAAAACACATTCTACAAATATTGCTACAAGAAACGCACAGTGAACGCTGAAAATGTATTGTTTGTTACATTTGTACCCACATTTAAAAATCATAAGCTGCGATGTGATTATTAAATGTTTCAGCAGACGACTAAAAGTCGAAGCTGAACCTTGGGGAGAATTTCATTGAAGTTCAGTTGTTCTGTCAGCCGTAAAATATCCCAGTGTTTTTAATGTCAAGTTAATTTAGTCCATCCAGACACGATTTTTCTAACTTTTATTGTGAGAATTTAGCACGAAGAAACAGAATGGTGGTATATTTGATATTATATTGAATTAGGTATTCGTCATTCATCACATACGCATGTTATTATTACACAATGACTAAAAGTTTAAAAGCATTTTCCTAAAAACTGAAAGTAAAGCAAAAAATGATAAATTTCATTCATGAGCTCCCACAGAATGGAGAATTTTTTATTACGTTTTTCAATTCCAATCACGAATCGATTCAATATTACATATCAAAATCAGTAATTGTGGTTGATGCCGATACTTGTATCTAGATACATGTGCTAATGATTGAAACAATGACTCAATTAATCAAAGCATCAGTAATATTATTTAATGAGTTATCAGCACACCCAGCCCTTGTTTTAGTGAGACGTGTGCAAATAAAAAGCCTTGCTCACCTCACTTTTTCACTTAAGATTAAATTTCTAATAATAGCAATAATTAATAATAATAAAGTAATAAAACCGCAGGGCACTTAAGCAAGGGTTTGCCTTGTTTTTTGTATTCAATTAAAAAAATTAGAGAAACATTCATTACTGCTTCACAGTCAATATTGCAAATCTGACAAGTTACCCTATTCATCACTTTTTCCAATGTCAAAAGAGAAAAAGTTATTAACGAGCTAATATAATTGAACCATTTTTACTTACACACATTCCTTACTCATCTTCATCCGATCTTAACTCTTTCATCACTGACTACAAAATGTTGATCTTGCTCTCAATACTTGAAAGTATTACAATTTACATTAGGAAAAAATGAACAAAAAACAACTTCATTACTAAACTGTAAATTATGGTTAGGTACGATGTCCTCATTATTGAAGTAGTAAGATAACAGCAACAGCTACTTTTTAACCTCTCGGTTTAAACACATTCAATATTTAAACAAAAAAACAGGCTAATGTTTGTGCTTAATTATACAAAACTCTGGTAAGAGAAGGGAGTAGTCAAAAGTCAAAACCTTTAGGTCACTAATGATGAAGACGATGATGATACATAAAATACGGACTAAGGTATCAGAAAAGGAACTCAAACACTTTTTCAAAGATGTGTGTAACCACAAATTACTTATGATTAATTTCATTGTCTGTGACGTCAACAGGTACGAAAGAAAATGGCACTTTGTATACACGCCCAAACGTTTTTTGCAGACCATTAAAATTAAACAATTCAATGCATATTATGTGACTACGTATAACTACGGACCGGAAGGTAACAAAGAATAAGAATACTCAGGTTATGTGTGCATTCGTTTATAACGCAGAATTAAATATTTGATACGTAAAATTATTTCATGTTTTACAGGGCAGGATGTGTTTAACACAAATCTTCATATTTTAGGATGCGTTCGAGATTCAGACAAACGAAAACGACAATTTTGGCGTACTAGCATCATAATCATAATTGATAACACAACCATTTCCTTACATAAAAAAATGTCTTCAAAATTCCTTTTTACCCAAATTTTCTTGTAACGACTATCGATTAGGAAGGAGGACGCAGACATTGCGTGGTTCGTTTATTACCTATTTAAGTTTGAAAGTGACAGCAGCGTCATGTGTACCAAATTATGTCATGCACACACGTAGAAGCTTAAAGAATCATTGTTTTGCACTGAGAAACAAATTCTTGGACAACAAAAGCATTGTATAAAGAACATCACATCACTCGTCACATTCGCCGTGCTCAATATTTCATACTCTTGTTACGACGAGTTGAGTTCAGTTAAGCTGACGTTTTTTGTTATTCTCGAGTGCTTATCTACTACACAGAAAGAAAAAAAAACGCTCAAAGGAAGCAACATAAAAAGTGCTGTGATAAAAGAATAATGATCATATCAAAAGTAATAATTGTCTGTAATAAGTTGCACTGCGAGGCTTGCAAGTGAGGCGTGAGAAAATTCTCAGTTTCGCTGCAGACCTTTTGCTGTTTTACTATGATCACAGCGTGCTCTGTCTTCAAGAATTGTTACACGTTGCACATTCGTTTGCACAGTAGATGAGACTTCCTCAGGGAAGGTCACCAAAATCTGAGTTTTGTTTGAGGCAAAAAAATCTTTGCACTCTTGTTTACAAACATTTTGAAGCGGATGCATTTTTATTCCCAATGCTTTGTTCAATATGACTTTTAATTGTTGGTTTTACAAACAACTCTACATTCCATGAATTCAATTTTATATGTTCGATTGCTATCTGACAATTTCTTATCTTGTAATGATGTCTAAACTGTTAATAATCGTGAGATTAATTATGTAGGCGTTCCATTATCAAGGTGCCATAAATAATATTGGGTAGACTGGATGCAAGGAAATATTTCATTGCAGTAAGTGCAATTCTTGAACAATTGACACACTGCAACATTTTAAATCTAATTAATGCACAGTTTTATCAGCAAAGGCAGTGAAAAATTAAAGGGGATGTTCAAAACCTGTGGAAATGTGCAAGGGTAATCATGCAATAAATCATGTTAGATGATGATTTTACTAAGGTCTGCACTTATTCACCAATTGTAATAATATTTATTTCATTTTATTACATAATAATTATCCTAAGTACCTGCTGCGTTTGAAGTTCACTCATGTTTATTCATTTTCATACATTTTAGTTTTATCAGACCAAAATCATTCTCTTCAAATCAAAGCTGGAGGAGGTGGAGTGAAAAATGGAGCTAAACGGGAAAAAATTAAAATGATAATGATGCTTTAAAAAACTTCTATTCTAACCCTGATTATTCGTTAAGGTTGAATTATTATAACGTTTCGTCGTAAGACATGGCTAATTAGAATAAGAAAGACTCAGCTTTCTGCTTTATTACTGGGAAGTTCCTTTTTGCTATTTTTTGTGTCGCGTGCCTTCAAATGTGCCTTCATTTATTCACTGAAATGTGGAATAAATTCAGGCGTGGTTGAGAACCACTCAAGAATGAGTCGACCTTTAAAATATTTCTGTGTGTTACTCTTTTTTTTTTGCTGAAAATGAAACACAAGGAAGAAGTCCACGCGCGTGAGCTATGTACTTAAAGTAAATAAACAGAAAATTGTAAATCATGCGGCTAGGCAAAGATTAAAATTAATTAGGCAAGAATTCAGCTCTTTGAAACTAAAAGGTAAATATTATAAATTGCACGGGTAATTTTGTGGCAGATTATGCAGTATAGCATCACGTCTTTAGCCAAATTATTTACAACTTGCTACACGAATTTCAATAATTTTCACGATTCACATAATTACAGGCCCAAACACTGAAAATGTCCTTCGCACAAAATTGTTAAATTATGGCTCATTTCATCTTTGCTTCCCTTTTGATGAAGTTCATATGATATGAATCATATCAGGAAGTTGCCTGAATTTGAAATAATTTTAGAGATAAATGAAGAGCAAAATATTTAAGTAATTTAAATATTGAAATTGGGTATCTCAACTCAGTTTTTGAAAGGAATTGGAAGGCAATATCGTCCTGAGTCCTGAGGAATTACTTGGATATTTTTCTAGCTCTGCGACTGCCCCCTTTTGCGTAAGAGGGTACTATCAAACATCCCAGAGCATTCGAGAGTTGGTCGCAATGAAAAAGAGGGTGCCCAACGGATACCGCACGATATCCGTGTCGGAGCGCAATCGAAGAACGTTACTTTTCCAGAATGCTACACGACAACAGAAAAACATTGAAGTGCATGAAGTGTGCCATACTGACACCAAAATTAGATACTTTGTGTTTTCATTTGACGCCCACACTATCATTTGATGCACACGTCTCCAATACCAGTCCTTGGAGTGCCTCTTTTTGTACTATTTCAAAAGGTTAAAATAGCATCGCTCTTAATGCGATCAATTGCTGTATCCGCTACAAATATCTATTCTGCTATGCTTTTGAAAATTGTAACCGGATAATTTTTTTAGTGTTTCGTACCAAAAAAAATTGTTTCCGTTATCATACGCGCATTGTTTTCCTGTCATGGTTCTTTTTCCCTACAGGTTTGTATTTGCCTGTAATCAAAGTTTTCATTTTCACAGGCTTCGGCTTATTATTCAGTCTGGTGGGGTTTCAAACAGATCATGATCACGATCGTGTTCGTGATCACAATATTACGACTTTGGAAAAAGTATAGAGACCAGTGAAATGTGGAACAGGGCATGTACCACGTCGCATTAATTCACATTACATTACATTTTAATACTTAATATTCACCGCTCCCTTTTTGCGAACGTGCAGTCTGCCTGACTGAAGTTTACGGGCAAATGAGAGGGAGACAATATCAGGTCAAACGGCATAAAATAAAATAATGTAGCTTCGTAAAAGCATCATGCGGAGCAGTTTGAGAAACGCTAACTAACCACCATTACTGCTCTATTGCAACATTACATCTCAACTCAACGTAGTCGCCAGCATCTGCTCGATGTTGTGTGTAATACACAAAAAAGAAAGTACAAAACACCTTTTCTATTTCATTTCATGTCTAGCAAAAAAAAGTCAGCAAAAGTTTCTTTTTTTCTATACTATAAAAGCACATGCAAGGCAAAAGCTGATATTGTTTTAGTTTACTTTCGGCTCGGAGAAATGATGCTGGTTCATATTTAGAGAAAAGACACGGTGAGAGGGAGAAATAATAGGACACTACGTGCTGGGGTTATTGTGTGTAGCCAAAGTAGTAAAAAGTGTGATGATGTTGATATATGCTTGATATTTTTTACAAACTCTTCTTTATGTATCCAAAATAGCGAGCGACGAAGAAAGCGACCCACTACTATCTTTTGAATTCAAAATCAGTTCATGGACAGAGATTATGTGTACCACCGTCTCTGGACACATTCATAAGAGCAGACTACACTAATTTTTACTCTCGCATAGGAAAAGAGAAACAGGACTGGAACAACTTTTTATCTCACTCAGCTTAATTGTACTCTTTGCTTGAGGTTCCCACTTACTTCCCCGTCTTACTCGTGTGTTTTCACTTACGGGGCTTTCCACCAGCCAAGAGAGTGGAGCGGAGCGGCGGTGTAAAACAGTGTAGTGAGTGAGCGAGAGAGGACAAACAACAAAGACGAAAGAGGAGAGGTTTCCCGCATACATAAAATGTTTTCTAGAATGAAACTTGAAAATGGGTCTGTTTTGTTATCATCATTATCATCCCGGGTTGTGTGTGGAGTCTTCGTCGCCGGGATCTCGGAGGATGAATTGGATACATAGAGTGTACTCTGAGAGAGTGAGTGAGATGCAGGAGGCAGAGACAGGGGCAGACATAGTATTTTCTGGCTCACTCTTTTTTATCTTATTCAACGTGTAGTAGTACACACGCGGGCCGAGCGACGAGATACGAGAGCAGACGAGAACCTGGGAGTTACCATGGTTTCTCCGCCATTTCCTGGATCGGTTCATCGTTTCTCTGCTTTATTTTTTTTCTTCCGTCTTCGCACTTATTATCTTTTTTTTTCCTTTCTCTCTAAACTGCTTTTCCGGATCAAAATGCAAGTTTATATGTTTAAATGTGAGTGAGCCAAGCTGATCTTATATTGTATAGCAAGAGCATAGCACAAACCATTTCCACAAGCCTGCCTTTTTCTCATATGTATGTAAAAATGTGGAACATTTTTATTGGTATTTTCACTATACCTCCGTGGCATAAGAGGTGGGTATGAAGCCCACTAAAGTTGTTCAAACACACACACTCACACACCACTTTTGAGAAAACCACCTAAACGAACACAAATAAATAAAATTGGTAAAGGAGTTCGTTTAGATCAGAAGTGTAAGACGAAGAAGCAGGAAACAAGCGTAAAACTCGGCTGAAACAAATTACGAACCATTCATCCATCCAATTCACGAACAATTCAGGAAAAAGAAAAAAACAAGGAATGCTTACTCCGAGATACTTAAATTGCATATAAAATCGTAAATAAAAAGAGACATGTGCAAGTAAATAGTTTTTAAAAAACATTTTTTTCCTTCTTGCCGCTGATTTCAATAAATAAAGACATCTATTCAATATTTTTCCATTACTATCCCAAATAAGCAAATCATATCCTATTTTCTAAGAATTCTATTCATAGCAGTAGGAAAAACAAAGAATTCACTTCAGACAGAATTATTATGCTCTATATAGATAAGTGAAAAAACAAAGCAAAAAAATGGTAGCGGAGAGCAGCGAGAAGGTATTTACAAACATGTTTATAAGAAGGAGGAAGAAAAACGGCGAAAACATTTCCCGAGCAAAAAATATAGCCGACATCATCTTTTCTCTACCATTCAGGCATAGGTACATTCGCAAGCGAGGCAGACTTAGCGTGTGCCTACACATATGATTTTATTGCTCCGCTGTGCTGCTTTTTACTACGTATATTTTAATATGATGATGAGCATGGCGATCATCTTTTTTACTTTCTTTTCTTCATTCACTACCAATATGTTTCCACCGTCCTCTGTCTTTTTCGGTTTTCTTGCTAAACAGTGAAGGAAGAGAAACATTTACTCACGGCTTTATTCACTTTTCTAATGCTTTCCTCGAAGCCGGTCTTGCTTGCAGAGGGCTTCCCACTTTCACTTTTTTTATTTCCTAGAAAGAGAAAGGATAAAAAATGTTTAAGTAAAAGGTAGTCGTGTGGCATGTAGGGTTATAAATAAATATTCCGGTAAAGAACAAAAAAGAAAAAAAAGCACATAGGAAAAGTTAATGGAAGTGAAATATAGGATTAAAGTAGTTTTTATGAACTCAATGTACGATGAATAAAATGTAAATAATATTTTGAACATGTCTGGAGTGAGGATAGAATGTTGGCAAAGATAAGATTGTTTACTTAGGTTAGTGGATAACATAATTTGTGCTTGCGTGGCTTATCGTATACCAAAGTGGGTTTTAGCTTTGTCTCAGGATTCGTTAATGAAAATACAAATCTGTGAGAAAGAGATGGAGATTGAGATTGAAATAGATCTCCATTTGTGTAATGAAAATAACTTGAACCTTGGATTTATTTAGCGATTTTCTAAAATGAATCAAGATTATTAAATCAAGTTGCATAAATTTACACAGCTATAGTATATACCATGCGTAAGGTGCGTGGGCTCATGGAATTTCCTATTTTAAAATTATCTCAGCATTAGTTAGGCGTTTCTGTCACTTCTATTCAAATTCTCTTGGAATTTTCTTCCCTTTCACGAATTCCGGGATCATTCATTAGTCTACTATTCCCTTTTCCTTTCCCCTTTCTCCTTAAGTACAATGACAATACTACAAAGGAAATATGGAGTGAATAGAGTGAGCTGATTATCATTTATGTTATTTGCAACAGGACTGGGAAGACGGGAAGTGAAAAATGTTACCGTTACCTTTACCCACGCTGGGTTCGTCTCTAAAACAGTACGAATGCAATGGTGTTGAGTTGAAGGGAGATGAATGTTTTTGCAATATGTGTGTGCAGAGATTGATTTCACTTTCCCGTTTCTCATTGTGCTGTGACTGCGACCACCACCACCTCTGGTTATGATCAACATGATCACAATGTTAACGTCAGCGAAACACAAATGGACTTTGACTGAAGCAAGAGTATTCTAAAGACATTCATGGAGTGTGCGGGGGAAGAAATGTGAATGCGTGTTACCTTTACCCACGCTGGGTTCGTCTCTAAAACAGTACGAATGCAATGGTGTTGACTTGAAGGGAGATGAATGTTTTTTGCATATGTGTGTGCAGAGATTGATTTCACTTTCCCGTTTCTCATTGTCCTGTGACTGCGACCACCACCACCTCGGGTTATGATCAACATGATCACAATGTAAACGTCAGCGAAACACAAATGGACTTTGACTGAAGCAAGAGTATTCTAAAGACATTCATGGAGTGTGCGGGGGAAGAAATGTGAATGCGAGTGAATCCTGCGATTGTGATTGTGAAAGTGAAAGAGAACCCTTCTAAAACCTCCCTACGAATATAAGATTATTTCACTAACATTTGCTCCTCTCCTTTATTAATTCAGAAATTTCATTTTGTCTTGTGTACCTTTATTCAGTCTGCATTCAAATGTCAAGAAAAATAAATTCCTTTTCATTTATAACGGCGTCAGTAGGTAAGCACGAAACGCAGCAGGCGGACTTCTTTTTGAATTTACACATGTAAAACAAGCAATGATTCTTATTAGGTATGCGTCGATATAAAACACAATAAAGTTTCTCTCCCAAGTAACAAATCAACTCAATTTCAATTCAGGCTCGTAAAGTAAAAGCGAATGCTTCCTCACTCTCACTCTCAGGTGGTCTCCCATCATCATCCACTTCCACTTCACCATGTCATGCCACACGCTTTGTCAATTATTCTTAATATCAGGAATGTCATTGACCTCATTACATTTCCCTATCTTTTCATCCATCATTTTACTGCGCCTTCCCCCGTGTGTCTTCTTATCATCTAACTAAGCCATATGTAATTGGAACACATTTTTGTACGGATTTGTTGAAAAGTTTTACTTCACTTTTACTCGTTTTGTCGTTTCTCACCTTTTCGTTATTTCTGTGAAACAAGACGGCGGATTTTTAAAACAGGAGATACTTATTTCGACGGAATTGGGATTTTTCCCAGAGGTAAAATTGCTTCAATCTACTTTTGGTGTCTAGAGATAGATAGATAGATATCATAAACCATCAGAGGCTTAACTCACTCAGTGAGAAGCAGCAAGTTTGAAAGTAGCGAGCATGTGAAGTGAACGAGAAGGACCCATAATCTAGAATCCGGAATTTTGGGTAGGACGTTGAGTTGAGGTTTGGATATATTCGGAAATAATGGTGTACTATTATTGTTACCACGATGTCTGTGTGGATTGGATAAACACGACCGACGAATATTATGTTTGGTGGTGACAACAAGAAGTAATGTATGAAAACATAACATAACACAGAAAGAGGAGCACACAAACAAACAAAAGTAAAACTTGCTCACTCGATCTTTTCCCCTTTTCTCCACCATGCATTTTCTCTGCTTCCTTTCCCTTCTTGTCCACGCTTACGTTATAAGAAAGAAACAAAACGAAGACAACTTTTATTTTATGTTGTCTCACCTCTTTCTTCTAATACTATATTTATATGGTATAATACAACTGGATTGCCAGACTTTATAAAAAAGATTTTTTTTCCGAAGATTTAAAAAAGTTGAAAATATAGATTTTGCAACACATGCACATTCTGTATAATAGAAAGCTACGAAAAGCAAGCTACTTTGTTCAAACTGAAATTTCTTGTGGAGGATTACTTTCCAGTGTTGTAATGTACCCTTGTACACTACAATAGCATGAGAAAAAGCAAGCAAAATTCCACGCTTCTTCTAAGCAAAAGCTTAACGGCATCTTCTTTGTAAGTTAGATGGTGAGCAATAAAGTTGATTTCAAGAGAGCAGAAAAGTCTCGTCTCTTCTCTGATGTGATGTGTGTGCATGAAGCTATGCTCAGCGTGTTCTGTATTCATTTCATATAGGTTCATTCAGCACAGCAGTTAGCAGCTGTATAATGTTCACTTGACTCGTTTCCTCTCTTTTTAGTTACACATTTTACAAACACGTTCATCCATATTCTTTTAAAGACTAGACTAAAGAGAAGAAGATGATGAAGAAAGAAGAGAAAACGCTTTTTCTCCACTTTCTTTTCCCACTGAAAATAATGCATCTTCCCTCATCTTCCCTTGTTTCTCTTCTGACTTGCTTTGCTTTCCCTTACTTACTTAGGAAAAAACGTTAGCGACCAAGACCAGTTAAAGAAAGCCTTTCACTGTCTTTCCCCGTCGTTTTAACTTTTCGTTGTATGTAAAAGTACACCAGGATGAAATTGTTACGTTACTCTCGAACAGTTACAGTGCCCTGTAAAAAGTATAAAAAATAAAGAAGCTGAAGCTGGCAATAGGAAAGAAAACGGCTACAACGAAGGGTCGTAAACACTTGTCCACATCACACCGTGCCAGTAGTAAATACTAGCGTGTATAAAGTAAGCCTTGAAAGAAATAATTCCGTCTAGGAAAAATCCTATACTTCGGTTTAGTTTTACTACTCACTAAGAAAGTGCATAACGTATATAGAGCTTCGTATGGCTTCACTTTCTCTTACTGGAAGGAAGGGAAAAAAGAGGACTAGAGGGAGAGAGAGAAGAAAGATGGAAAAGAGCAGAAAGCAGAGAATAATGATACGAACAGCATGTCTCACTGTACTCACTTCACTGGTACTGCTCCTGTTGAAAGACCTAAATCTGTCTATCTCCGGCTTCAGTTTAGTCCGCTCTTTCTCTCATAGAGAAAATAGAAAAAAAGCGATGGAATGTGTGTATAACGTAGATACCTTAACTCGGGTTATTATAAATGCTTTCAGATAGGCAGAAACATGATTTGATTATACAATAGAAATAACATTGCATTTATAGAGCATTCGGATTGGGATATTGTATGTGTTGTCTTGGTTGGACCTGGACTCTCTCATGTGTACACAGAAGGAAAAACGCACTCTTTTCGCGGAAACCTCGAGGCTCCATGTTATGATATCGCTCGCTTTGTATTATGATGATATTCGAAAATAACAAATTTTTTATCGGATCTCATGAGCAAACATCAGTGGAGTAGGACGACGGCAAACACGTTAGCGATTTTTACTCTCTGCTCCTCAGGTTAGTGTGGAGCAGAAATAAAAATGGATCTTTTCCAATCATTTCCCATTTTATTCTACTTTTTCTTCTGCCTCTTCGGCTAAAACGGTTTGGGGGAACGTTGTTTGCATCTTTTAGTCAACTATCCGTAAGATTGATAGTACGCCTCGAACTAACTCCATACCTACGTTGTTACAAACTCACAAAACTCGAATACTTTTCCTGATACGGTTGGACACGCTTAGAGCAGTTCTGATAACAAAAGCATGCAATAAGTTGACGAATGGATGTACCATGCATGATTGCATATAAGTCTTGTAAGTAGGCCTTTCGTTTGTTGTTGTGCATTAAAATTATTATGCTCTGTATGTTTTCATTTTGACTTTTGTTGTTGTGAACCATTTACTGCGTTATGCTTGCAGCTCTGGTGCAAATTTATTTTTTCTAGGAATGGGACATAGCAGGCTTTTGCAGGAACAACACGGGGTGGCTAAATAAGGGGAAAAAAGTAATTCAGTAAATTTTCATGGGAATATCTTTGCATACACTTCCTACACGCCTAGAAAAAAATGTAAAGCTTCCCTTTCTCTGAAGCAATTGCGTTAAAAAAAGTTACATTCATTTCATGTGCACCGTAAACGTCTCTCTAATAAGCATCGACAATCCTGTATCGTGCTTCCCATTCCTCGTGTGTTTGTGACTCCTTTCTCAAGAGGCACTGTAACTGTAATTCCACACAATACTTGGCCGATATTAAAGTGTATTCATTTTGTAAAAAACTTTTCAAATTGCTAAAGGACGTTCAATGTAGATATAATGTGAAAGCTGAGAAAGAAACGAAAAGGGGGTAATGTATCTGTAATAGGAATATCAACATGAACTGTGTGTGCAAGTAGCGAAGGAAAAAGCATCAGATAAAAGATGTAAGAGTTGTAAGTAAGAGAAGAGATGTGATGTAGTATTATTCATTAAACATATTTTTCTCAATAAACGAAACCCAAGTTTGTCCACAGTGCACAATATAATATCCAAGCCAGCAGCAGCAGCAGCCACCACCACCATGCCATCATATCATACCACCACCAGTGAAAGGCTTTTGTGTAGTTTAAAAGAGCAAAAATAGACGTAGAAAGGAAGAGAAGAAAGGATATTTATGGCACTTGCCTCACTGCTCCAACTCTGTCTTTCACTTCACTGTGAATAAGATAGCTTCACTCTTTAGTTGTATATTTCTTTCTTCAGAGTATTATTGTACCACAGAGAGAGTGGAACAAGCGAAAAAGATTCGGCTGAAATATGCATTCTATTTTATTCTGCGTATATCGTAACATCGTGTTGTATTGTATACAACATTTCAGAACTTACAGTCAGTATGAAATATATGTGGAGCACGGAGAAAGAGAGTGAAACAATTTTAGCACATGTTGTTATGCTCAACATATCAAAACTCCGAGATATATGTACAAGTAGATAGACGAGCGCTTAAATGTGTTCTACAATACTAGGAATGGGCAAAATATGTAAAAAGAAACAGGAGCAAGAATGGAGCAGGCCAAGAGAGAGTCAGAAGCAGCTTCAACATGAAATGCTATTGAAAGAGAGATGCCGCCTCCTTTCCATGGTATTGTATTGTTGTACAGAGTCTCTCTGGCACTGGCACTGTATTCCATAGCTTCTCTTAATGTGGTTTCTCTTTCCTTGCAGCATCTTTACTTCAGCATCTCTGCTCATGGCCATGCTATGCTCCATGATCTCGTCTGTGAGACGTTTTCCACAAGATGAGGAAATTGCTTACAATACATTTTCATTCTCCTTCTTAATATGCTCGCATTTGTGAAGACTTTGTACATGAAGCAGGATGTCCACAATAATCTTCTACGTGTGCTGTTGCATTCGCTTTCTCCTCCGCTTTCTACATTCTAGAACAGAAATCGCATTTACTTCGTAGTATTAAAGAAGCGTAGCGGCGTACAAAATGCTTTTGCTTTTCCTGTTCGTTCTTGTACAAACTCTGTGTTCATAATGTGTTCAGAGGTTGGTTGAGAAGACCTCACTTATGCTGCTGCATTCCATAACGAAGATGGGAAAGTGGATACTTGGAATGCTATTAAAGTTGATGCTGATGCTGCTACCAGCATGTAAAGACAAATTCCTTATACGCTGGATTGGATCACTTAACGGTTTACGTACACATGGATAGATTCATTCAGAGTTTTATCTGAGTGAATTTTATTCATCCATCCAATCCAGAATCCCTTCCAACTTTCCACTTATCAAGGCTTATGCAATACATATACTTTGTAGCTGTAGCAAAGCAGAGAAGCTCTTTGTTTGTGAATAGCACATTATACGATAGTCTCCTTGCCTTCTTCCCGTTTTCACAATGTTTTCACTCTGGACTGGAGCAAACTTTTCTCTGTAATTTAAAACGGGGTATTATACGTACCGTTACTACTTTACTTACTTCTATGTAGCTATCTACAGGATTTTAAAGCTCGGATATTGATAAAATATGAATCTATGCAGACAAAAGATTGTATTGTATTGTACTGTATTGTATTACACTAACTGCTATATATTCCGTATTTAAAAAGCAGGAACAAAAGAACTGTGCACATTTTTATGCGAAATCATACGTTGTGCCCATTCCATGCACATAATAATTTGCTTTTCTTCCAAAAAATCTTCATCTTCGCTTTCTACATTTTTAAATAGTCTGAACGGCTCTTCTGTCGATGTTTCTCTTTCCTTTCTTCTCTATCGCATCACACATGGGAGGAAAATGTGGGAAAGAGTATCGGACAAAAGAATTCTACCGATTCGTATAACGTAGCATAACATGACGAGAACGTCGGCAATGATGGTATTCGCAGAATGTGTATAAAGCAGTACGTATATAGTCGATAGCGAGTTTACATAGACACATAGATGATTGGAGGAGTAGAAGCAGCAGCAACCGAGCAAGCCGAGAGTCGAGAAAGTGAGTGAAAGGATGATAATTGCGGAGAGAGTGAAGGGAAAAGCGAGAGAAAGTGAATTTGTATAGTGGAGGACGCGATGTTGGTGGTGATGCTGTAAGAGAAAGAGCTCAGAGGGAAAGTTTTTATATGGAAACCTCACCTTTAAACTGGGCTAGAAAACATACATTTCAATTTTATATTGCAACGTATGTGTACTTACAAACTCCTAAATATACATCACACATCAGCATCAGCACAGTATCCGTGTGTCCTCACACTCAGGCAATAGTATCAGAGTGGTGGCAGTAGCGGTGGTCTGGTGGATGTGATGTGGATGGGATGATCAAGCCTCTGCTCTGCACACTCACTCTAGATTCTAGATGCTCCAGCTCCGAGTTGACTACACCGCCAGCTCTCTCGCTGCACGATTATAGTGTCCATATAGGAGAAAGAAGAATGGACGAGAGATTTCAACCTTTACTTACTTTCACATTTTGCATTGGCCTGAATCTTTATTCGGGCAAGACGAGAAAGAACAAACCATACACAGAAGTACTCATACGTGTACACACACACATCACACAATATTATTATATTGTTCTTGTATCATCATCATGATCATCATCAGCCTCATCCACAACATCAGTAGCAGGAGAGCAGTACGACAAGAGTAGGAAGTGGAATGAAAAGGAAAGCAATTTCGTAAGCAGCACCACAGCAGACGCCAGAACACATCAACTTATTTTTCTCTCAAATTTACTTACTATTACCGTTATTATTATCGTCATTATTATTGAAAACTCGGCGACTGCTACCACACACAGCCGCAAGCACGGCTCCAAATAAAAAAGCAATAAGTAATAAAATCATAATTATCACCTTAACGTTCTAATTAAAATTATCGTAAAAATACTTTTGCTCCAGTCAACCAACCAACAAAATTGGACAGTAACCATTGAATTTCGAGGACGTCTCTGGATATTGTGTGCGTGTGTCCTGCTCTGTATCTCTACCACTCAAACACCGTTCGAAATGAATGCCCAATTCCAAGAAAGGTTTTCAACGAATCATGAAAATCGAGGCATGCTTTCCTTATAAAAGTCCACGGGGGAGGAAAAAGGAAAAAAACGATCGGTGTGGAAAAGTAGTTGCATTAATCTCTGCCGAGTTCTTCCGCAGTGAAAGTTAATGGAATCGAAAAGTGTGTAAATAAATACAAATTTTGGGTTGATCCAATCTTCAAAGTGTGAATGGAATGCAGTGGTAGTTCATCAATTTGTCAAAATCTCTTGGATCGGATTACCAACCCCAACGTGGAAATGGTTGTGGAGAAACACCGAGTTTTTCTTGTGCACAAAAGTCTTTGCCCGTTTTGCTCATTTATGGTCGTTGTGTAGAGAAATAAAATTGTGTTTAATGTGTTTCATGTGAATTTCAACAAACCTCGTATTACGCTATACAATCAAAAACTGCCAAACGTGAAAAGCCAAGTGTTTAGTAAGTAACCTAATTAAAGTGGAAAATTGTTTAGCTTCATAGAACATCTACAATACTGTGAAGTGTTCCCTAATTCAAGTGTTAAAACGACTGCTTTGAAAAATGACCGGATAAAGCTAAAATTGTTGGATCAATTTTCTTTCACAAGAATTTAGATTTCTATTACAACAACCTCTTTTTATTGTCTTTCGAAACAATTATTAATAATCCAATTGAGAATTCTCATACCAATTGCCAAATTTTGAATTTTGCTCATCGAGGGAAGGAAACCAATTTGTGCACACTGTAAGTTTAATGAACAGTCAATTCTCACAATTTTCATTTCTAAAACATGTTCACGTTAATGTACGCAGCTGTAGTCTTTCCAGTTTGTTATAATAATCAAGTCAAAGCGTTTCTATTCTATTCCTGAAAAATTTAAATTAATCTTTGTGTAACGAACCAGTTCTTCAAATTTAAAACTGCTGATCAAAGTTAATTATATGTAGGTTAAGGATGTTTGATTTGGATGTTTGTGTCTAGTTTTGCTCGTAAACAAATCAGCGTTTCATTTGGAATGAATTCGTCTATCATTCATTTGGCAATTGAGGTATTAGTCACCTAGTGCATACGTAAGCAACTTCTTTAAGCACTTTACACGATTTTACTGATTTTCCCAAACATAAGGAAAAAACACTTGCAAGAATCTCAGTCAAGTTGTTAAGTATCAGCAGGAAACTGCTGCAATATCATTGAATTAGAATTTATGGTTTCGATAATTCTGAAAGGGAAAATCAGAAACCTGTCGGATTATTGGTGGCATTACTCGCATCGTCATAATGAGCCACAAACATGAATCAACTATTTACTAGAGAAATGCACGAACCAGCTAACATCAACAAAAATGTTGTATATGGGTATTTGTGATACATTAATACGATAACCATCTTGCTGATAATATTTTATTGACCACACAGATTGATACACGATAAACAGTTAGTGGCGTAGACAATAATAATAAGGAAAGAAAGTTACAAATACAATACAAACTCCATTTTATATCCATTTATTTTTCACGCGATACAGGCTGCTATACAATGAATTGCTACGTATAATTTTTCCTTATGGTAAATTTTGATTTACTACATTTGCATGTAGACAACACGTTTTTGGGTGTTTATTTTGGTTTTTGGATTATTAAGATTTTCAGGAAGGCAGTAATTTATCACTTTCGCATGCCTTGTGTCAAAAACTTATATTGGCGAAACTGTTTTGTTTAAGATATTTAATTATATGGATTTAACAGTTTAATAATAGTTTTAACAAATTCGGCTTCAAAATATTTTTACCTATATAAATTCAAAGAAGCAAGCAAAATGTCAAACCATTGTAAATATACATTTTATATCCTTGAATAGCCAGATCTTAGATTTAGAATCGGAAATCGGAACTCCACTGAACAACAAACACCATAAGGTCATAGTTCAACATTTGATTGTGCAAGTAAGGGCGGCAAATAAAGCATTCATTTTCTTTTTCTCTCAGCGGTGCATTCCTAGCTTTATTGAGCGTGGCCTGTGGCATTATTTGGTTAGCTATGAAGGAAGTAGTAGGAGTAGGAGGAACTGAAACTGAACCAGTGGAAGTCTCCAGGAATCAGGCTGCTGACAGTGTGAAAGTTTTTTTTCGTGTGTATAATGTGCTTCTATAAATAAGCATTTGATATTGATATGTACTTAGACTCGGATTCGGAGTAACATTGAAATAGTAAGTAGATATACATACATAAATACGTAGATTTTTTATCTCATGCAATCATTGTTTGTTCAGTGCTCTCAACTCAACACATTTCTTCCTTTCTCAAACATTGAGTTAATGCTGCGCTTTTGCATTTGTAAAGAGTTCTTATACAAATGGGTACTTAAAGTAAAAAGGGAATAAAGGATGCCACATAATTATCTTCCTCTCAATCTATACACAACGAACCATATCTAATTGCGAGTGCTTTTGTGTTTGATACCTAGAGCCAGAACTCACTTTTGACTTCATGCTTCCACATACTTAGGCTCTCTTCACTCTTTCTTGGAAACAAAACGACGAATGAATTTGGAAAAGAAAATGTATCCAGTTCAGTTTCTCAGTGAAACAAAAGAAAACCTTTTCTTTAAACCTTGTCCTGGTATTTAAGGAGTCAATTTCACTGTCCAAAAAATCTTCTTTTGTATCCTTCAACGTGGACGATTTTTGTTATCCACTAGCTACTACTTATCGTTAATCTCATTACACACGTTTTCACGAACAATCGACATTCATTATTTTCCCTGTCAAGATGGTTGAGATGAGATAAAAAGTAAAGCATGTTCCAATAAACATGAAGAAAGTTGAAAGTATCAAGAATGGCAGACATGCTTACGAGGTTTACGCAAGACGTGTAAATTTTTTCACGAGCTCCCACCCATTGGAGGTTGTTTCCCTTCCTAAAATACTCCTAAATTCCAAATCTTAAGTCTCCATGAGCTAATTTG
>VYYJ01001080.1:0-36912 GCA_021029165.1 Cyphoderus albinus | reverse complement strand
CTTTGTATTTAGTAATTATTATTACAACAGGCATCACCATAAACATTCTTCCATGTGAACTTGGAAAATGAGCGTCCAAAAAATCCTTTCAATGAAGTAAATGCTTTTTCTGCTCACATTTTGACAGAAAAATGCTTTAAATCCTAAATATAGGAAGCTGGCGGCAAGTAAAGTAATGGTAAGTCAAGAACCTAGGGGAAAATCACATTTGAAACAACTTTGTTTCTAAACACTGGCACCCATAAATCTTTACCTTCAACCGTATTGTATTGCACAACACAGAAATAAGAGTTCAGACGAGTGAATCCAACCTTTGGTTTTCATGCAACAAATGGAAATCAAAGGGGCAGCTTTGTTCTGTCATTTATCGCCATCGACTAATAAGAAAGAGAATTCGCCAAACATGACATGATGCTCTCAGTTTTTTCTAAACAATTCGAATTTCAATTGGAGGAAAACGAAAAAAAATCCAATTGTAGAAATTGTTTCATTTCAGCTTTTGCAGATCCAGATCCCACTTCAGATTTTTTGTGCTGCTAATCGAAATCGTAAATCACGAATCCGAAGAGAGGAAAAGGTGTTTGCTTAATAGTCGTAGATTCTACAGACTTGAATAATTGAATGAATATTTTAATAGTCAAATAGTGTAAAATTGTTTTAATGACGAAATCGGAATGGCCACACCACGCCTAGTTACACAGCATGGTAATACTTGTATTTACCAAAATAAAAAATGAAATGGCAAAAGGAACCAATAATAAAAAAGGCGCAGAATGCCAATCTGCATGTTCAATCTGCCTTTTCCAGTTTCAAAGGTGTTTTTCACTGCTCTCTTCATTCTTCTACGTCTTTTCTTTTCCGAGGTTTTCTTTTCTCTTTTACCTTAGCTTCATCAGTTCAACCTGTTTTACATTCATCTTCATCAATTCAATTTTTATTTTTATGACTTTCATCGAACAATTCTGAATTATTTTGCCAATTCCTAAATAAACATCTCGCCCGCAAAATCTAGATTTGGCATCATTCCACTTTCCACTGTCGAGTTCATTAATTTATAGTTCATTAAAGAGATCAACCAAGATGAAAATACCAGCGTCATACATAATAAAGATAGCCACTTTATCACACTCTGCCTGTGCTTTCGATAACACTCAAAATATAAAGTCTCAATCTTAACGATGAAACGATTCGCTACTTACAAAATTGCATTGGATGGATTCAAGTAGGATCCTCCTGAGATAATCTTAAAGATACAGCAGCATCAGCAAAGTTTTTCTTTCATTTCCTCCTACTCAAGCGCTTGCAACCTGACGCTCCAGCAACAGCAACAGGTAGCAGCATTGGCTTAGTCAATGCGCCTGGGACACCTATTAATAACAGAATCTTCGGATATTTTTCTAACGACTCAGAGTGGGAGCATGAGACTAATAAATATTTATGTCTCACTGCTTGCTCTGTTCTGTTGTTGTAATGTAACCCATTTGTAAATTCTTAGAGCTTAGAGTTGAACAGTGGTTTAGGTGTTGATGGGTGAAATGGCTTTGGTTGTTAGTGATAATAACATTTTAAAAGCAAAGAAATGCAGGTACTTAGGTTTACTTACATTTTTTATTTTATGTAACGAACGATAAATTCGAACTCGGGACAACGATTTTCAGTAATTTTCTTCCGTTTGACTTTCATTTAGATTTTTATTAAATATGAAATCAAACTGACCTGTTCAGTTTCAGCATGCTGGAGTTTGTTGGACCAATCAGGCATTTACAACATTGTGTAACGACGAAAAACCTGTTGCTGTTTAAAAGCAAAAAGTGCCAAGCAGTAGTTTTATTGTTTGTAAGAGGCACGTATTTTGTAATTCCTTCAAATTTTTACTATTTTATCTTGCATCATAATCTACTAAATTAAGATTGTCTGCAGCACTTGCGTTTTTATTTGACGGTGGCTTTTCCGGCTGTTACTTTTTTCAACTGAAGCTTCTGCAGTTCTGAAACTACTCCAGGCAGGAAGACTTAAGAAAGAACACTTTTCAGCAATTCCATGAACAAACAAGTAAAAAAAGCAAATGCAAAGGAAGTATCATGCATTACTATTGCATGGGTTCGTCTTGGTGCTGGAAGCATGCGAGTCAAAAGCCTTTCATTTCATGTTTACGATTTTGTTGGTCCATCGGTCCTGTTCATGATCCGTTGTTGGTGTTCCTCTTAAAAAATTTAATTGAATTGGTTTTTCCTCCACCACTTTCATTTCATGCCTCAACTTCAACTCGCTAACTGTAACACGCTAGGTATGACGTTTATAATATCATTTTAAAAATTTCAGTCTCGTTTTTATTTCTCACAAAAAAGTCTAAACTGACAGATGCATATTGGAGAAGCCAAGGGAAAACGAGCTGGTCTCAATTCATTGCTTAATGTACTGGAGAAGAGGACTGATTCAAGATAGGATAACCTCACTAAAACTAAACGTATCTTTTACAAGGAGTGACTTTGTTTTTCCTGCTCCTTCCAAGATTAACTTCGATGTTTTTCTTTTTTCACGAAATTTTTCTCACGGCCCTTTTTTTCGTCAAATGCGTTTCTACTCAGTCTCACTCAGCTCTTTCTTTACTTCAGTGGTCTGGCCAGAAATAAATACACACGTTATTTTAGTTTAAGGGTTACTTCGAAGATCTTGCTCTTAATGCTTCATCCAGCTATTCATCTCTGTGTACGTATTTAGAAACTAAACTTGTATTTAACCATCTGTTCTCAAGCAAGCATGTCCTATTTCTGTACTCGTAATTGTCTTCTATTACCGACCCACCAACCTAATCATAAAAACCAGCAGCAACTTTTGTCTTTGCTTCTTCGTTGGAATCCCATTGAAAAATCAAATGGAGCATGGCATTTTGTATTTGGACCAAGAAAGGTACTTTGAGGGCTAAAAAACTGGAACACTTTTTGGGTAGCGTGGGTGTTACTTTTGAAAAATGGAAAAATTCTGTGTGTGTCCATAACTTGTTGAAGGATGATAAGCATGAACAAAACAACAAAATGCAATACTTAGGTACTGAAGCGATAAGTTATAAAAAAACTACTTCCAATCTCCATTTCAATTATTGCAGCGATCATCATATTTACATACTAAATTAAATCGCTCTCCATTATTTTTGTGGATTAATCAATGATTGAAATGAGAAAGTGCAGGGAAACCATATGTGAGGCGGTTCGAAAATGTACGTAGAAATGATGGTGAATGTGAATCATTTACATCTCAAGCAGTGAGTACGTACAATAACTGACTGAATGAAGAAAATGAGAAAGCTGTAAAATTGAAATCATGGCTTGTCTGACAGCGCGGATAAAAAATCCCACAGATTACATCTCCAGACCGCATCATCATCATGATCATCTTTTATCGCTGGAGTTTTCAAGAGATTTTTTCTTCTTTCATTCATACAAACGATGCGATGCAGCAGCAAGGTAAACCAGTCAAGTCCCACAGGAAAGGAACGTTTCAAAGTGTATTGTCTACAGTTGATACATTTTCCTTTTGATCAGGATAATATGAAATGTTGATATGCAGACTTTAAAATCTCAACTGTTGTTCATCATTTTTTATGAAAGATGTTTTTATAGCTTTGTCGTGTTTCCAGTATCCTGCTCAGGCAATAAATTTCATTCAAAGTTTGATTCATGTATGAGATTCATCTGGGATAAGATTAGCAGATTTCAAAATTTGGATATCAAATCATTCGACTGAATCACACTTTTATTCGTCTTATTGACTGCTGGCCAGTATGAGTTTCTGAAAGATTCAGGTTCTTTCCTGAGACAGCTTACGTATTAAAAATTATCTGAGAGTGTAATGTAATGGTAATAAATTATGAAATATTCCAAAGTGCTAAAAATATTACATCGACTTCTCTAGATAAAACAAGCAGAGTTTCAAGGCTTTGGTCATGTCTCATTCATGAGAAGTGATTGGTGTTCACAGAGAGAATCTTACCACGGCTCCCAGAGATAGTTTCTCATCATAAAGCGTACTTTTTAGTGCGGACTTGTTCATGCACAGAAAAATCCACACCTCATTAACGGCTTCACCATTCTTTACTTTCTGGCCGTTGCCGCCGGGTACAACAGGAGAAGAGGAACGAAAGTGATAATCCTCAAAGCCAAACCCAGAAGAATGGCCTATGGCACCTGCTGCAGAACGGCCGAACAAAAGGTGGAATTGAATTATGATTAACGAAGAAATACAAAGTGACCGGAAATGGGGAAAAAACTTGTAGTATTCAAGGTTCTTCCACATGAAACTCCATTTTTTACTCTGAACCCGAATAAGCCAGTAAAGATTTTCTCACCGGTTATGACACGATAATATCAACTTTTTTTCTGTGTTTCAAATATTTTGCCTAACAAATTTCCCCCTTGTATCCAGCTAACAGAATTCATTTCGTGAGAGTGATAAATATCGCAAATACAATGCGGCTCCGTTCAGCCTTTCAAAAGAGTTAAGAAGGCGTCAGCTTGCAAGCGAGTGAATTTCTGATCTGCGATTTGATAAATAAAAAATTCCAAGATTTCCAAGCTATAACAAAAAATTGCACGCTATTTTCCTCAACGAATTAAAATTAAGATTGGCCCTGGAAAACGGAAAGATTCGAAACGAAAAATAATTACAGTAATTACCCTCGATTATAATTTTGCAAGGTGGTGAAAAAATCGCGCTGAAGTTTGCGAGTTTCTACACTTGTCATGTCATGTTGTTTGTTGACTCATTTTAGCTCTAGGGGATGGTCAAGTTGTATCCGCCTTTGAATTGACATTTTTGGCAATTCTAATGTAATGGAGTTCACAACTGCCTCTAATGTCAAGTTCATGTTTCTAGCGAAAATTGCATTAGTCATAATAATCGTGCTCTAGCCTCCTGCTAGCCAGGAGGATGGTGATGGTGCGTTTGGGTTGGTAAACGATGTAAATTCGAGTGAGGTTGAGTCACCGCCAGTCATCATCACTCATCAGTGCAGAACTGGCCAGTTTTCAACAGAAGAGGGAAAACATTAAAAATGGACCCACAGAGCAGTTATGTTACCCTACACTATCCTTTTTATATCTTGTTATGTTTAGGAAGAGATGTAAGTCTGAAAATATAAGCTTTTTTTCGAATCAAGGTGCAAGAGATTCTCTTGAGTAGTTTTATGGTTCACTTCCAAATCCCATGTTTTCAACCACAACATTTAAGTTGGCAGTTGGCACTGACACTTAAATACTAGTAGCTAGAGCAAAACACACACATGATGAAAATGTTCACTGGGTTCACAGTTACAAGTTTATGGATGTACATTATTATGCACATAAGTTATTTGGGAAGCGCCAGTATTTTTAAAATCCACATAAATATCTTGTTTAAACCAGAAATTTTTAACTGATTTTGCAGATATGCATGGAGTGTAACAAGCCAATTTTTCTGTTGTGGCACTAATGACTAATGACTAATAAACTAGCGCTGATATAAAGGCGTACTGTACAGCTTGTCCAAATTATGAAATTTTATTCTCTGTTTGTGTTCAGCTCGTGCCATCATCGCTTCTTCATTCCTCACGTTACGCTACACTTGCTCCATGCAGTCACTCAGTAAAAAGTTCAAGCCAAACAAAGCCAAATTCGAATTTGACAAGTAATGTAAAAGTAACGTAACATTTTTATTGACAAGAGGAACTTGCGATGTGATGCATAATCGATTAGTATTCTAAATGTGGCCAAAAGGGATCTACATATCTGAAGAGGCAGCAGCAGGGAGCATTCACAAAATATGACATTTAACCTTGTACTCCATTGACACCTCGTGAAAATGACTTGAAAAAAAATCTTGTTTATATGACATGGTGTTTGCGTAAAGTGCGATTTGAACAAGATTGTTTATACTTGATAAGCTCATTTCTGCCCATCTTCTATACAAACCTTTACAAACTTTTACGACCGGTCTTCAATAACCTCATCTTTATGTATTAGTCAGATAGCAAATAACCGTGAAAAATATTGCTCCTGTCTGAATCTCAAATCTATGAGTCTGTTAGACTCATTCGGTGTAGCTTGATTTTGAAATATGCATTTTATTCGTCTAAAACGGAGCCTTAGTATAAAAATATTTTCCAACTTTGTGCGGTTTTGCTGTCAATTTTTACAAGTTTATGTGTCACTAACAGCCCAACTTGAACAAAAGTCTGAAAAGCTCACCATGAAATGAAACACTTTTCCTTTTCTGCACACACACTGCAAGTATGAAGCAGCAGCCCCTTTGTGCTTTCAAAACATCAGATTTCATGCAATCATTATATTCTAATATAATGGGAAAGCAGATAATTTCAAGATTCCATAGACCTAGATGAGACGACAGAATAAAAATACGTCGTTATCATTGTAATCATATGCACATCCACATCCACGTTTTAAAATCATCCAGCAACATTTTTTTCTTCGTGTCAAAATTATAGCTACTGAATGATGCTTTTTCTGCTCCCTGTCAACATTTTATTTTTATATAAAAAAAATTTAATACTCTGCTGCTTACTACTGGTGAGCATGCTAATGCTACATTTATGTACATTGGGGAGGATCGGATGCAGCTGAAGTGAGTGTGCACCAGAGGAGGAGGAAAATAATGGACGAAATGACTGCCATTTACAGGGCACGCTACGTTGGTTCCTTGTCTCTTTTTCTTTACTTTTTTTCTCCGTCTTCTACATCATCTTTGAAGGTTTAGGTCTTTTGACCACCTCTTTTTCCACTTTTAAAGAGTATGGATGGAATGCCATGCTTCAAGGCATATCAAGCTACTTGGAAGATTCGAATAACAAACATTCAGATATATACGTGGTCCTCCTCTTGTCTTATTTTTTCTTTCTTCCCTGTTTTCTTCTCATTTCAATTGCATCACCATCACCAGATCACATTGTAAAATGTATTTATACAAAGACGACATGGACTTATTTTCATGGACAATGCTAAATACCACGTTACAGTAGCGTTCTGTATAATACATAGGTTGTAGGTATACATTATTTACCTTACTGTGGAATACAATACGGTATAAAAAGACGAAAAGGTAAATGTCAGGCTCATTTCTCAAAAAATCGCTCAACCACAAATTCACTGTGGCGTTTTTCTTTAGTCTAAGTAGTTTCGTGTGGAGAATGTTTTTATGACAAGTCTCTTGCCATTAAGATGGCTTCAGACATAATAGAAAAGGTATTTAATGTCTTCTTCGTTTACCTAACTCTAACCCCCTTTTTCGGAGCGATCGCGACCCTTACTTTTCCTCCTTACTCGATTTTCAGCCCGAAAAATAATTTTCCTCACATTTTTACAATCGCATTTTTTCTCTCCAAAGTTTACAATTATGAAAGACATGTCAGTAGCCTGACATTAGCAGAATGAACCTTGAAAAGCAAATTCTGCACGCCTTCACAGCAGCTCGATAATCTCGAAAGAACATTTTTTATGTTTTAAATGCTCCCATTGCATAAAGCATTCTCGTTTCTCATCGTATTATGAATTAGTTTACACACACGAGTATTGTCATTAACGTCAATTTTCCCTGAGTAATGGCTTGCAATTTTTATTCCTTTGTTCGATGTTCGCAGGTACTCGTGGTTCATGATTAGGAAGTAATCTTCATTTCTGGCGTCTGCTTCTCTATCCTATTGCACATTACCTACCGCAGTCGAACTGAAGCCAGTGTTGTTGTGAACCTGAAATATGACAATACTTGTGGATGAGTGCCTGTTAATGGGATCTGTTTCAAATCTGCAATTATATCATATACCACCACCAAAAGAAAGTCTTACTCAAAACTGAGCTGAATTGTTGCACATTTAGGGGGTGCGAGGTGAAGAAGACATTTATAGATACAATTATAATTAGAAACGAAGATGTATCAAATTTCTCCTTCCCGTGTCATTTTATTTCATTATTAAACTTAAAATGGCCGTAAATGGCGCAGAATTTATTAGACAAATAACTTGACAGGATAAATAATTAAAAATAAATCATCTATCGCAATATTGAAACGTTCACGGAGAGTCCACAAATGACATGCACAGTTTCTTGTCACGGGGATCAGCCCACCATCCGTTTCTATTATCGGTATATTCGACTGTACTTGCTCGCCGTTCCACTGAGAGGGACGAAGAAAAGAGAAAAGACTTGAACTGACTGTATTGTTTGTCGATTTGTCGCGCTAGATTAGTTGAGTCGCAGTTTTTACTCCTGTGATGAAGCCCGCAGACGCCCAAGTGAAACATTCGTGGAATTAAGGGATACAGGTAATAAATTACAGGACAACAAATTGTTTCTTCAGGCAGGAGATGCTAACTTTTGCCAACGTCCAGTCCCAGTTGTAATCGTCATACTCGCAAAATGTTTTTGCGCACTGCTTCAGCTTCTCAAACAGCGTTCTATTATATACTAAAGGATACTTGTTTAAAGATCTTCCAGTTGTCGCAACAGCAGTAAAATTTGATAAAGTTTCAGAGTGTTTCAAAGTCACGAGTTTTTCCGCTGCAGCCAAAATGTCACACCCGTTACATTCACCTCGAATCATTTTGGTCTCCATTAGACTCAACGTCCATAAAAAGTCCGGCATCACGTAGAAATCTTCCTCCAGAAAAATAATGACGCCTGTGTGATTCTGGAGAACACGAAGCTTCCCGAACACAAAATTTGCTTTCCACCACCAGTGATGCTTTAGCTGGGTGTACCCTGCATCTCGATATCTACCGACGACATCAGAATGTTCAGCATTTGCGCATTTCTTTTTTCTTGCTTTAGCACGTCCAATATGAGCGGGACAATCGTCAGGGCTCTGACCTGGGAATGTGTCAGGGTGAAGCTGGATGGAGTGTGGATAGAAAATTTGCATAACCCTGGTAAAGTTTATTCTCTGGATGACATAGTTCAGTTGAGGGGAGAATACATCATGAGAGAAAATTAATAACGAGTTTTCAATGTTTCGATTTCTTGACAAACTCTTCAGCAGTTGACCTAGGTACTCCAACCGAGTGTTGACTTGAATCATGACCACGTGCGTTGTCTCATTCACCGGGCCAAATTTGTCCAAGTTATAAATTTTCTGATCAGAATTCAGTTCTCCAATCTCCATCTTTATCTTGGCGATTTCTTCATGCGTCAGTTTGGTTTCTGGTATGTTAATGCAGAGATGTTCATGTTCCATTATAACCATTTGATTCAATTGGAAAATTGGGCTTTGGAATTGTCTCCTTCGAGCTTGGGGTCAAATCAAACTGCAAAACGTCATTCGAAAAAGATGGATTGACCCGAAACTCGAACAGGAGATATTCCTAATCCTAACCTTTTTTAGACAAAGATTTCTTCGGCTTTTCAACTTCCTTTACTCTGACAATGTTTGGAACTGGCAATTTCTCCTTTTGCAAAGCATCCTGATCACTGAATATGAATCTTATTGTTATAAGCAGGAGTGTAATTACTGTAATTATTATGGCCCGCTGCCACTTCTTGGTGAGATGAAACATGCTGAGAAATTCTTCTGATTCAATTAAAATCCAGCCAAGAGATTACCATTTATAAAAGATACAAAACAATACTTGTCCGAAATGATGTAATTTGTCGCAACCGCAATAATAGATGAAGAATTTTATTGCGGAAAGTTTTAGGCCCTTTTAACATTACTTAATTGCTATGTGAATTACGTTGACAACCTAAAGGGGTATAGGGACGGTTATAATGGAAATTGGAGGTGAAATGAACTACAATACAGGCATTAATAACGCTATGATCTTCCTCTGTTGCACATTTACAGGGGTGAAGAAGACGCGATAGAAAATGGTAATAATAAAAAGCAATAGTTTAGATGCCAAGTAGGGTACATCCTATTTAGGCAATAATGTATTACATCATGTGCCATTATATTATTTTCTGTCAGAGATGATGACGATGATAGGGCATTGTGAAATTGTGCATTTATCTTTTGACAACTAATATAGCACAATTTAAACGCAGGGTGGAGTTTTAATTCTATTTACTATCCTTAAGCTTTCCTTAATCAAGAGTAATCAACTTTTCTCATCTCATCATCATCCCTCTTGCAAGCCGTCTTCTTATATAATCTTTTTTTAAACAACGACACTCTCCTCGTGGTAAGCTTTGCAGCTAAGCTGCGTGTAAAATGTATTTTCATCTTGCATAAAGTTCATACTTCATTCAATAAATCTAATGACTCGGCTGTGTGTCTCATATTTAAAAAGCCAAAAAGCAAATTTTCATCCACTGCACTGTGATTTTTTTGCTCACTGCCACCAACTTTGAACAAAAGAACTCTTATTACTGGATGTGAATGCTGGTTGCTAGTATAAAATGGATGTAAACAAAGTAGCAACATTGACGAACAAAGCACATCTTCTATCATCTACATAAAAGAAGAAAGATGAATGGCAACCAAGTCTGTGGAAGCATTGTGGAAGGTGTGGAAGTATGTGGAAGCGTGTGGAAGTATTGTGGAAGCGTGCGGACGTATTGTGGTTTAACTAATTATATAGTTTGTAAATATTCGTATTTCGTTTTTGTAAGCCTTTTGGCTTTGTGTTACTTTTGTATTTTTAAACTGATTCAGGGCCTTCAAGGCCCTCTAGCTTCACTTGTTATTATATAAAGCACGCTCTGGCTGTGAGTGACTGTGTCTTGCCTTCTTCTGCTTTTGTATGCTTTTTTATCTCCCTTCTTATATAAACGTTTCACTGCTCAACATTTGATTTGATAGCTTCGACTTAACAATGCTCGGATTCAGAAAAAAGTTTCAAAACAGAATAAAATAATTACAGGGCATTGTCCCCCTAAAATGTGTGCTCTGCTCTCCATAATGCTTCGTAGCCATCAGATATCGTCATATAAAATTGTATTGTATTGTAATATAATTTTCGCTGTGCAAAAAAAAATCAGACTACAACAGTAAGTAACAGCAGCACTCTGTGGTACAGCAACAGGAGCATCTAGCACAATTTTTTATTAATAGACGCATGACGACCACTCGACTCGACTCGACCCAAGTTCAGAAGTAAATGATGTGATGTGATATGATATCATGATAATAACTCAAGTAAAGACCAGCGAGTTATTTAACTTGCAGAGCAGTGGACTTTATTTAACTAAGTTATTTCATTTCAGCTCTTTTCGCTTCTAATTTTCCCAAGAAAAAAGCAATTTTTTGCACGTTTTATTTACTCTTGAAGAAAGATTTGCGTGTGAGGAGATGCAGCTCTTTTTACTCGGCATTTATCTTGTTTCCTGAGTTTTTACAAGCTTGACAAAACCATGCAGGGAAATATTTAAAAACTTTGTGATATTATGTGATGGTGTGCCTCACGTTTCAGAGTTCAGCTTTTCGTTTCTTATGCTTGACATGCTCGCACACAGAAGAGGAGGACACACTTTAAACGGTCACGGTTGAGGAAAGCGTAATATAATAATAACAGTTCTTGTCTGAAAAATGGAGGTGCCCCGGCACTCCATAACACAACGAAACATTTTCAAGTCATTTCTGTCATCATCCATTAAACTGCTTTAACAGGCTTTGTAATAAATTATGGAAATAAATTCAAACCCAAGCTATGCATTTTACGCTAAGGTATTCCACAAAATTGACATTCAACCTATTGTGTCAGCTACCGTTTTTCATATTACCATCACATTACATTATTACCCATTACTGTTGTTAACGGCGGGGCTTAAAAAAATCTTTGAATAGGTAAAGCACATATTTTCATTTTTTTAAATGGTAAATAGGACGCCACGGTATGTTCGACGAGTCGTCTATTCACACTTCACCATGTTTTTTTTGTCATCTGTCATTACCATTTGCCTGTTCAGTTATTCTCCTACACCCGCATCCACATCACATACCTACGATTTTATGATCGCTCACACTCAGTTCTCTGTGGAAGGTGGAGTAAAGTAAAAATATTCTTCAAGATTTTTAACAATGAGCGAAGTCATCTTTGAAGCACATTGTGTGCCTGCAACAACTCGAAAATACGTTGCTTCCTCTCTCAATTCAAGAGACTTGAGGGTGTACAAAAGTTTGATTACAATCAATTTCACGCAATTCCAGATGAATGAATGCCATCGAAAAACACAAATCTAGCGTGGGGATTGGGAATGCCACGATGTCACACACATAAAGTTTTTGAGTCGGTAGATGGATACATACGTGATACATTTGCTAACATTTTCGTCTTGGAAGAATTTTAAAAGAAAAAGACACGACACTCAGACATTCAAGTCAGGTACGTGGCACGAAGGACATCGCCATTAAATAAAAAGGTAGCAAGCTTAAACTTAGCATGGCATTCAAGGCAAAGGAGGGACGAAGAAACGCCGGTGAGCTTTCGTTCAGAAACCCCATGTCTGATGTGAGTCTGAGGTCTGGGCCACATCACATCAAAGATTTTCCCCTCAGGAAAAAATATCCCTTTACATATAACAAACATGAAGTCTCCTTCGCATCCCATGTTAACACAACCTGCATCGCATCGCAATGGAAAACAATACAAGGATACCTGCGTGGACTTGGAAAGATCTACAATTTACTTCAAGATGTCGAGTGAACGAGAGGAGAGTCGCATTGTTCCAAGACAAAGAAAGAGAGAGAAAAAAGTTTCTTTTCATACAAAGTGTGTATTTACTACATTTATTGTATGAATGAATGAAAAAAGAAAATGATGAATGAATGTGTTACAAGATCAATAATGGGGTACTTGAGTAATGTAATCTTAAAAGGTATCTTTGAAAAAAATGGCTGAGAATGAGAATCGTCCTTCCTGCCTCTCCGTGTAAAACTTTTGGTTCACCTACCCTTAAAACCTTATTGCATTCTACTGGACTTTATTTAGTATCAAGTTGATTTTTCAAGATTTTTGGTTCAATGAAATCAAAATCTATCGCTGCATGCAAGGGACTATCGCTGGTCCCTGGTCACTGTCTAACAGAATGGAAATAAAACGAAACCTTCCAGAGGGGAAAGTACGGTCTAGCCTGACCAAATTCATTTTAGTATCTTCATTAATCTCGGCTTTATTAACTAATTATCAAATTACAACTAAATAATAGTGAGCAATAACCAAGAGTCATGCCACATTATTATTTTCTCTTGATAACTTATCATTACTTTCATGATATGCGGTAGCCGCTTCCCTTTTCAGACAGAACCGCTTGAAAAAAGTGCTTCGGACGGATAACCGACCGAGATAATATTTTTTAGTAAAAAAAAGTTCTTTTATTCTGCTTACATTTCATGTTATTATTATGTTGCAGAGTTAAGGTTGTAAATAGTACGAAGAGAAAATTCCTTCTCAATAACAATAATAAATTGAACAATAAAGATGAAAGTACGTCATTAAGTTGGTAATGTATGATAAATATGATGATCTCCTGCAGTAAAGCAATGCAAGCTCATGTTCGTCTACCTTCATTACTATGATTTCCAAACGAAGATTTCCTGGCTCGAAGTCGAAGTAAAGTGATACTTACAACAATTACTTATTGCTTTCTACCTTTTCTAACAAAATAAAGATTATTACACTACTCGCATTTTGATGGTGGTGGTGGTGGTCGCAATAATACAGTATTGCTTGGTAAATAAAAACAAGTATTTATTAAAGTTTTTTCTATGATTAGCAAAAAAAATAATAATCTGGTATTTTTCAGCTGTAATAATCGAAAAAAAGAAATCCGGTGCTACTTTTTTTTGTCTTTCTTTAGATGAGTTGTATTCTGTGTGGTACAATTCTACACTTTGCACGGTCCACCTCAAAAAATTTTGTGGGATCCATGCCGAGAAGGAAATAATGACCATCATGATGATCATTTGAAAGAAAGGAGCTTCATCTTCTGCTTTGTTTTGCTCATCATGTTATGTTTGTTGGTGGTGATGATTTCAGAGATATATTTTTTTTCTTCCTTTTTTCTTCTCTGCCCACAATTAACTTTTGATAGTATGCTGAGCATTATTGCATAATAAAGTAATATGATATTATGTTATGATATCATATAATAAAGACATGGACACAGCATGCAGAAAAAAAAGATTTTCTGGGTGAGGGTGAGGGTGATCAACACGAAGTTGAAAAAAGTAAAACGAGTAAACTATTTTTATATTACCTACCCATTCCAATTTAATATCCACTAAAAACGAAAAGTTTATGGAGATGCAGAATTAATAATATAAAGGATACTCACGTTACAACGATGCTTCAAAGATTAGTCATGTAAAATGGATCCTGTATCTCTCCCTGAGTAAGACAGAGTGGAATCGAGTGCAATGTTCGTCATTGCTTGTTTTTCTCAAGATTGCACTAGTTTAGTAGTTAGTTACTAGCGTTTTATTTTAATGAAATGTGGGATTTTTTTTAAATGAAGAAAAATGTGGATTTATGTGGATGGAGCTACTAGTCACTAGTTTACAAAGCTCGTGTTCTCAGTGTTAAAATAATAGTAGACTACGTTAAACAATTATCACACGAAGTTGGAGAGGCTTTAAATGTTCAAAGTGGGATATCATAATTATTCCGCAAGTAAAAATAGAGTGAGCAGCAAAATCCTCTAAATTATGTAATATGGATTCAGAGTTGAAGTAAGCAACATATTTTTCTGTTGTTGTGTGTATTGTACCTAAACATGATATAATGATGACGATATGATTATGGCTATTGCCATTATTTTCTACAAAACTAAAGCAAACAGAAAAGTAGCAAATAGAGAAAAAATATAAACCAGGGGAAATACCGACTGACTTCAAATATAAAGTCGTAAGTTACAATACGTCTATATCCATCTTCTATGAATAAAGCATGGACAGGTTTAGAACACGATTCTAATAAAGATGATGAAACGATAACAGTTCACTTTTCCTGATGAGATTACTCTTGTCTTGTCTGTTTTGATATGGCATGGCAGGGCCTAAGATAAGTGAGTCGAGATGAGCAACTAAAAAGTTAAGCAAGTTCACAACTGATATTTTTAAAAAGCTCCACTCATTCTCTTCCCTGCTTTTCCCAACCCAGATGAAATATTGAATTGAAAAAATGAAAAAGCGATAATGATGTAATCACACGCTTGTTTTATTATTGCCACCGACAGCGTCGAATACCGGGCAGGTGGAGATGAGGTGATGCTCCGATTTGCCACACACAGACAAAGCCATAAAGAAACTTACTTTATTAAAGGTTGATTACATAATGAATGATATGATGATTACCTTAATACTGGTTCATTAAATTCCTAATTTTTCGCAATCCCTGTACTATGTAACATAATAAATAACGTAACGTTATACGTATAAGGCTGTATCGCATTACCGAAAACCGAGAGTACGAATCTATTATGTATTTTAATGGACTGTGATAAATGCCAGGTTTGAAGCAATTATGTGGTGGAGGTTGGTTTTCCGACTTGTGGACACGAAAAATGCGAAAAATAAAAAAGAGCTTTTCGAAGTTTTATTTGTTCGTACACTACAGTATTTACACTGTCTTTTCCATTGTAACTCACGATTTATGAAGACAGAGAGAAAAAATGGAAATTGGAGCCAGGTAATTCGAGAGTCCTCACTCCTTCATTAATGCCACTGTTTAAACAAAACATGCCTAAATACTTTCCGGTACACGAGACGTTTATTGTTACAATTTACATTTTGCCTCCCGCATGAACGCCTATAACCTTCACCTTACTTACAAGTAAGTTACAAAGTTACAAGCATCGGTCTACTTGGGTACGTTACGTACATAAGTACATTTCGAGTTACATGAAAAATAGTGCAAAAAGTTGTTGAATGAAGCCAAGCAGGTAAAAAGTATTCATGGATGTATTTGCGTGTAATTGATATGCTTCGCTGCGTGTAAATGATGTGTCAATAAAATAAAATCCTCTTTGCTTACAATATGCGAGCAAATAAAGCTCGAAACTCTCGTTCCACACAGCTTTATAACTGTGACAAGTCAAGTTAATAAAAACTAAAATGACTCATTTCTATGTACAATGAGTATGCAGCACTTAAAGCTCTAGTGAATAACCTAGTTGATCGCAATAGAATATTAATTACTGATTGTAACTTTGCTAAAGAAAGTTTCCATGTTGTATGGGATGGGACTCATGGGGTTAATTAGCATTAACAGCGGCCGTTAACACGAACACTTTATAATTACAATAGACTAATAATTTCTATAAAAAATAAGATCATTCGCTTACCTCGTTCTTCCAGCCGCCCTGTGCTCCCTTCAGCTGCCTTTACATTTACATCCGTTAGCAGCAACGCCTGAACCATCAAATAAATCCAGAGTTTCCTCCTGGAGCAAGTAGAAGCCCCGGGGTTGGAGGGACGGCGATCTTTGTAGTTTAATCTGCTCATTTTGATAACTTATTTTTAAAGTGTGTGCACTTTAGTCAACAGATAACAACTTCCAAAAAAAATCACTAAAAACCTTTCGCTTTAGAGGCAACAATGAAGTGTCACAGTTCACCATATCCCAAAAACAATTTGATCTCATTTCTTTCACTTTTAAAAACAGTTCCATTCTTATGTAAACCATCACTCAATCTTTTGTGTCTTTTAACTAAACTAAAGTAAAACAGATTCTTGCATGTTTATTAAATCCAGGTTCCGAGAATGAGAATACACACGATTGTCAGTCTGACACGGAGAAGAACCGTATCATTGCGCTGGCTTCTCTTGCGAATTCCTTTTCTAAACAAACAATTCAAACAAATTTGCTAATTGCAAAATTATTTTTTATAAATAAGCTTCTTTCATCATTACGTCTGATTCTGAGGAAAAGTTGATTGTTAATCTCATGAATGAAATGGAGGAAAAAGCGATGACAGTAATTAACAGAGTTGAGAGTGAGATGAGATAGGTGAGTCCGTTTTCATTAATAAGTTGGAACCATTTTGACCGTGTTGCCTTATCATGTGATAATTAATATATCGTAATATCGCAAACTGCAGTTTTTGTCCTAATCTAATCTTCAGTTCGGGAAAAATTGTCCGTGGAAAATATTTATTAAGTATTATTTGCGTAACCATTTCAATTTGCATATAATGAAGGAGCCTGTCATAGTCATAATATTATTTACATGTTGTAATCTAATGCCATTTTATTCAACACGATTACATATGTATGTAATCATTTAATAATCTTAACGTTCTTCATATTCATTATAATACGCACCCTATGAAAAACTGCATGGTTTTATCGTTTATGTTTATGACGACACGGGAGTTTATTATTGCATTTTTTGCAAATGACTTAGTTATTATATGATATGATGTATGATGTGCTTATAAATATGATTATGATTACACAGGACGTGGAGCTAAACATGAATTATAATAATAAATGTAATTTCTAGAGAAAAAAAATGCTGATGGTAAAATAACATCCGCCTGGCTCCATTGTCCATTAGAGTTTTTACATAGAGTGAGACTCATCCGAAATTAACTTTGCTTCCCATGTAACACTTTTTCCAAAGAAAGAAGCTTTTTTCCGCTAATAAAAAGTAGATCTCATGATCATGCTTACCTGTTTCACCTGAAGAGGAACTTCTCATAATTTTTTAAAGAGGCGAGTAGTTAGCAAACAATAAGAATCACCGTCACATAAAATAATGCACTGCTCAATTCAATGGTGGTAATAATGGAATAACAACGACTTCACCACCATAACCACTGCAAGCCCAATATTATCATGAACCTCGTCATTATCCTTTCTTACAGAGCCATAAACATAATAATATTCATTGTTGCAAGGCATTTTACTTTTTACATGTGTGTGAGCAAGCAGAAAAACGAGCACAGTTTTTTACACGTATTCTTCAACTTTCCTACAGGAGCAACAAGCAACTCCTTTTCCCTTTTGTCTTTTCCTCTTGTTTGCAAATTGACGATTCTCGAAAATTTACAGCGTTCTGCTTGCGATTCGATTTGTGCCAAAGTGTGCTTTTTGTTGTGTTTAGTAAGCTGAGTATTTACGTTTAGTTAACAGGTTGTCACCAAAAACGTCAACGTCGAACCTCTTGAACACGAGTGAGCACGTTAAAGACTTTAACTTAAAGTTGACATGCAAAACGAATGAATTGTTTGGACCACTTTTTGCCCCTTTTTCGAAGAAAAAAATCACTTAAGAGCACGGATTTTTCTTGAGATGCTTTCTTCTTGCAACGTTCACTTCCTTTCCGTCCATCACATCACGTAAAGTCAAGTCATTGACAAAGCAATTTCAAAGAAACGCCTTCCAACAACCAGCAAGCAGGAACGTTCGAGTCAACAAAAAATATCAATGGGCTTTAAAAATGTTTACATAAACTACTTTCTCGAACAAACCACAAAACCAATACGATGTTTTTCACTTGCGAAAAAAAAATCAAATTCAACACTCACTCTTGTCTCTTCGCAGAAAGAAACGTCTTCGGAAACTGCTTCTTCTCATTTAATGATGTCGTTCGACAACACTAACGCTGATAAAGCACGAAACATTCACATTACTATGATTATTCTAAACTGTCCGTTCTTATATATAATGTAACAAAAAAAATTGTTCTGATGCTACATAGTTATTGCTTGCAATGTGATGATTTGCAGACTTTTCACTGCAGTCGAAAAAAAGCTAACTAGTAAAAAAATGAATTATTGCCTGTTGATCTTTTCATGAGTCATCTATCCTCTGCCTATTTATGAGTTATGAACACAAACACTTTTTTGATTCGTAAAATTCTGCCTGGTAGTTAAAATCTGCGTAGGCTGTAAAAAATTTATTTTAACTGTCTTTCACACTCACTGATGGGCTGCAACACGTTAAAACACTCGATTTGTTAATAAACAGCCGATACATATGTAATTTATCTGCATGTACTTTTCCTTCAACACTTGTTATTGTTAATTGTCACTTTAGTTGTGAAAAATTATTTAGATGAGCTGGACATCCACATCCACATCCACCCTCACCGGCTATGAAAAATGTAAAAGAACGCGTGGGTCGTTTTCTGAGTAAGGTAAGGGCACAAGAAAGAAAACTGGAGCCCACTTGTTACACGGCACCGACCGATCGTTGAATGTTCTCAATGAGATGCTTGAGTCGAGTCTCACCCAGAGATCATTTTCCTTTCCTTCTGACTGACATTAGATTTTATTCAGAGTGGCCGGCCGCAGAGCAGAAGCTTTGTCTGGAAAACTGATTTTGTGAATGTGAATCACAGAAGAAAGGTGTGTAACAAGCAGCCACCATGTAATGTAATACTATCGTCGTTCCTCAGGAGTAGAACAAAGACGCGATCCCAAAAAGAAACGGCTCTGAATCATGAATCTGAATGAATATTATTCACGTTGTAAAATCGTCCGGTTGATGTGTCTTCTTGAGCATAAAAGGTAAAAAGGATGAATGCAATTGCATGATATGATTTTTTCTTCTTAAAGATTCCTTCAGATATGATTGTTCACAGTAAAGCCGTACTACAACGTAATAACAATAAAATGATGAGATGAAGAAGTGAGGAATGTTCCGATTCCGAGAGACTCCTACAACAACACCACCAGCAAACAAAACTAGATTCCGAATCAAACAGAATCTCCTTTTTCATGCAGGAGAAATTCTATGATTATTGTATTATTGTTTATGGAGTGTGGGTAGATGACGAGACGACGATGTGACGCAGCGATGCGATTACTCGATGTGATAGCGTTGCCTGACACATTCAGACTGACGGGGTGCAATTCATTTCATACTTTACTTTTTTCTCTTTTCTTCTTTCAAACTTCAGTTTAGAGGGGATGCTTCTGCTTTCTGATGCTGGTATGGTGATAGTGATGTGATGTGCTTGTTGATTCTAAATAGTGGGAAAAAACTATGGGGGTACAGGGTATGTTGTGCCTGTCTTATGCAGTCACACAGTCACAGCCGTTGTTGTAGGAGTAAAAAAGGTAACGTTTGAGAAAAAAAGTTTATATCTTTACTAATGTAATATGTAACAGGCAGGGCAGCATCAGTGGCGTCATCGTATCATAATATCGTAAAAGTCCTCATAAGCAGCCACAACACAGTAGCCAAGAAGCCACAGAAGCTGAAGAAGTCGGACGAAGAAGTAATCGTGTAGTAAAGTGGTGTGGTGGATAAAGTTTCATCTTTGAAGAAGTAATTTTTTTCTTTCCTTGCCCAGATTATGTGACCAAGTCATAATAATAATAATGAGGAAAAATGAGAACGGGAGAAAACTCCTTTTGGTTGGACTGAACTGAATTCTCGATTTAGCCTTTTCTCAAGAAAACGAAGCTTTTTTATGTATTCATCCCCATCCCTCATCTCACGCTTCTTCTGCTTCTGTTCCCTTTTATTCTTGACGAAACCCAAAGAAAAGAAAAAAGCATGGATGGAACGGAGAGGAGCAGTGAGGAGTTTGTGAATGACGGAATGGTAACTGCTAAAGTGAAAATGGGAATTTGTCAAGAAAAGGGAAGACTTGTCATATTATGTATGTTATGGCCACTCTGATTTCGTTTCTTGCCTTCTTTTATTTTATGAATAAGAAAAAAATGCTTAAGAAGAAAGAGAGTCGCGTTTTCTGTTACTTTTATTTTCCTCCATATTTACCTGCTTTACTTACTACATACATATGTACATTGTAAATTATATCTGTAATGATATGAAGCAAAGTTCGGCTACTGGTGAATAGTAATGATTATGTAAATGTGTAATAATTTAACAATTATAGCTTATTGCTGCAGAATTATCATGCTGAATAAAATCATAATTAGCTAGGTGTAAGGAGCAACTCTTCCTGGTGGCGGCCAGTCCGTTTGCGACGAAGAAATGTAGGGTGGACTGGATCCAAAGGTCTCCAAGTATTCTCGAATGCCTCTGACCCTCAGATTGGGATTATCCTTGTGGTCTAGAACGTACTGGATCATAGTGATCGGAGTGATGACTTTCCCGAGACTTTTGAATCTTTGTATCTTTGCCCTCTCAATCGCTTTCCGCAACGCTTGCTGTTCGTCTTTGTCCCCTTCCTCTCCTGACTGTGCTTTCCTCAGATCTGCTTTATGGCTGGATGGAAACTGTTTTAAAATAGACGAGTTTCAATTATGAAATGAAATGAAACATTTAAACTTATTGCCTTACTTTACATGATGAGTTTGAATTTATTTATAATTTACAATACTAAAAATCGTGTTGGTTCATTCATGCACTTACTCTAACGCCCATCAGGCTAAACGTAAGCGCCATGATGGTGCATTGCTTAATGAAGTGAAAGTATTTCTCCTTATAGCCCCCAGGTGGAATATCCGGCACATACATTCGGTTAGGAAACACTTTTTCACCTCTCCACCCTTCGAATTGACGCTAAGATTTGCAAAAAAACAATATAGTACAAAACATTGACCTATGACCTGACATTTTATCTTTTATATTACATACCTCTTTAATCCTGAAAATCCCCAAAACAAATGATTTCACGGTTTTGAACGCCGGCTCTTTTCTCGGAGCGTACCTTAAAGAATTGTAGCGAAATCTTAGATTCCAATCATACTCGGACGGTTCGAGCTCCTTTGCATAAGTTCTCATCAGTTTTGTCATGTTATCTTCAGAGCCCTGGATTTTTTAGAACAAAATTGCTGAAGGAAAGGTTCTGTCTGATATGACTTGTCGAAATTCGCGAATATTTTTACCTCGAGAACGTGAATGTAGTAGTACTCGTACATACAGAGCACTCCTTCAAGAATCTCTGTGTAAGACTCGTTGTTGATTGTCTCAATTAGAGTCTGATTCCATTCAATTAATTGCGCCAAATTTTCGTCGTGCGTTCCCAACAGTAGAAGGCGATAAATGGGCGTTTTCTGAGAATCGATTAATCATCAAATGTAAATTGGGGTATCACGTATCAGTCAAACTAATCGTAAGTTGGCCATCATTGGTTAAATCTTACGTAATTAGAGCGCAAGAAATTTGACTGGAGTGCTTCATACAAATTTTCCGGTTTGGTCGCTTCAAGAATATCAACGGCTTCGTCGCTCTCCTTTTCTAGCGCTGTGACTGGATCCTGGAATGGCTCTGACTCTGGTTTCACATTTGGACCATAGATTTCCTTCACTGCCTCAGTCCTTGCTTCAGAATCGTCCAAGATGGGAACAGGCTCGACCAGACTTTCATCCAGACGAAGACCTTCGGCAGTGCTCGCCAAGTTGACAAGCTCCATTTTTGAATAAGATGATCTTTTCAACCTGGCCAATTTAATGAACTTGTCGTCCTCTTCACCCTCGTCATCATCGTTTGCTGTATATGTAGATATAATACAAGTAAAAAATTGATGTATTTTCTTCTACGCTACAAATTAAATGAAGGCCTTAAAATGTATTTTATGTACGTATTTCATCATCTTCCAGTAAGGGATTCTCGAACTTGTAGGTGTCAAATCCGAAAGATGATTTTCTGTCTTTCTCGGACTTCTCATTCTCATCGGACGATTTCGATTTCTCTCTAAATGTGTCATCCTCCGTTTCAAAAGTAGCCTCCAGATGGGAATCTTTTGAATCTACTTCTAGTTCTAGTTCTAGAGATTCGTTATCCATGCTGATCTGTTCCTAAATACTTCCACTGCTTTCCACGAGTCTTTTTACTGTTTAACTTTTCAGGGGTTTACTATACAAATAGTAAATTCTCATTTATTTCTAGGCTAAAGTAAGGTTCGCATTGAAAAATTGGTTTAGATTACTACTGACAAAAATACGATAAGATTTAAAATGCTTGAAAAGCCAAAATCAATGAAATATCGATAAAACATTTTTACGAAGGTTTCTGTGTATGATCTCTATAGCGAAAAGAATTTCAGAGATGGCTCCACTAGAGCCTAGACTCTTCAAGGTTCGAGAATCTTTAAACATGTGCAGATAAGTAGATAGATATGCGAAGGTCCGCAACATCCACCTCTATAAACGGACAAAGCTTTTTCTAATATTTTGAGGTGCATTCATGAAACGGTAACCGGAAAGCAGTAGAAACTAATTAATGTTCATATTCATTCCAAACAAAGTTTGGATTCCAAAGTACAAATACAATGTATGTGAGTGTGAATTATTTCGACAAATAATTACAGGCACATGGACTAGTTTTTAGTGTTGTTATTATTATTAACAATCGCTGGAATATAAATTTATTCGATAAAAAGAAATTCGAGGAAAATGTGAATTATCCTTATAATCTGCAGATTTTTTTTTGTGATTTGTTGTGTCAAAAAACTTTTTAATAACATTTTTTATATGTACTAATCAGCTATTCCAATTACAGCTCGTCGTGCTTAGGACCAGAGAACTCGTCATGTGAGATAAATCCGTTTTTGTCTTGATCCTCGTGCTGGAAAATTTCTTCGACGAGCTTGTCGTGATCTTCCATGGCTTTCCTCACTTCTTCGTTTTCTTCATTGTCAGCGTCCGACTTCATCGTCTCCATTTGCTTCTTAAGGTAATCACTAACCTGTAATAAATCAAATCAAGTTTCATCCATGAGTTAATTAATTGGAACGAACATAATACGCATCTTTTTCCAATTTCCGAGCTATTAATATTAATCAGTATTTCAAATATCTAGTTAGTTAATTGTAGCAGATGTTTTCGGCACATGTTCCTCCATAACGGTTGAACATGCTTCCTACACTGCAATTAATTTACCCCTTAACAGTATTCAAATTAATGAATTTACTGGCACTGATCCGTGCGATGGAACCGCTCGACCAGCGTGGCGAAGGGGATCTTCTAAACTACTCTACCTCTCTATTTTCATTTAAGTGTCCTAATCTAATTACAATTAAAGTTAGTTAAGTATTTAGTTTGTAGTTTAAATAAGGTTTTGATTGTGTTACCTCTTCCCTGGACAATTGAGTATCGCTGTTGGAATCAATTTCCTTGAAAACATTCACCACTGGGGGAGCAGTTTCAATCTTGAGCAGTTCAACTTCGAAATGAAGTGTAGCACCTGAAACAAAAATAATTAACCAATTAATAATATTTGGAAACTAGTGTTTAACAGTGTATTTAAATAATTTCTCACCTGGTGGAATAACTTCCCCAGCACCTTGATCTACCGTATCCCAAGTGAGAGGGGACAATGAGCTTACGCTTTTCTCCAACGCACATGTCAAGAAGACCTTGGTCCCAACCTTTCACGACCTGACCCACACCAATCTGGAATGTGAACGGTTGATTTCTGTCAAGACTGTAAGAAAAAGAGAAACAAAGAATAATTAAAAACCATAAATTATAACCAGGTATTATTTAATTTTTCTTCTTATATCCGGTTGAAAATCTGTTAAAAAAGAAACTTGCCTGGAATCAAACTGCTTTCCATCCTCGAACGTTCCTTTGTAGTGCATGGTCAAAAGCTGACCTTTTTTCGTCGTTTCTGTACATTCGTCAGGTTTATGAAGCACTTCAATTTTTAATTCCTCCTCCGCTCTAATACTTGATATGACCGCAAGGAGCAATACAGAACTAACGAGGATGTAGGAATTCATTTTGGAAGCTCTAGATTTTAATTATGTAATCTCGTAGAAAAAGATATTTAAAAAATTTTTGAGGAGGAAGACTAATTTAGTCGAAAATAATTGCAATTAAATATTTATAAAACAATTATTGCACCGGATCTGTTTTTGGTAATAATGTTAGTCCTTATGATAATAATCGACTAAAATGCAGATCATGAGGATTGATCGAACTAACACGCCTCGTGGAAAGTGACGACTAATCTTTGGTCTTACCAGTCAACGTGTACAATTTTTTACACTGATAAGCGTGTGTGAGTGAGTATTGAGTAAATTATCCAGCACAAGTACAGGATCCAATCGAACTTACAAATGTATGAATGCAACGCAAACTGCAATGAAATGGGTGGTCGTGGTCGTGGTCAACTCTGTAAAAAACTCGTACGGTCGTTAAGAAGATGAAGTTAAGTCAAGTGGACAAGATTTTTTTGTTGGAACTCTCTTTAGTAAACTTGATTGTTATTGCAAGTAAAGAAAATGCGTGCTCCGATTAATATCAGACCGACAAGACATGAAAATGCTCGATAACAGCTGCCAGCAGCAATAGTCTAATCAGCTTTATTCCACTAGTTCGACTTAAGAAAAATTCTATTTATTTAAAGCTTTGTTGACACAAATCACTGCTTTTTACTCGACTAAAAGCTAGTCTCTTTTAACTCTGTCCTCGACTACTTTAACCAACTCCAGAGAACTTGACTTTATGAGAGTAGACTTTTTTACTTCCACGTAAGTATTACTTTACCCTTACTGTGTGAAGGAGCTGTCTAATAAGAATGCAATGAAATCATACGTATATTTTCTTGTTACGTGTACAAGTAAAAGTATAAAAATCCTTACATGTAGACTTTTATAATATGTATGTACCTAAGTACATACGATGGGTAATTTTGCCGAGTCAAGTCAATATTCCTGCAATCACTGCAAGTTCCTCGCTGTAATCCTCCCAGAAAAGTCAGTTCCTTTTTCATATATATCGTATCATATCATTGCATACTTCTGTATAGTCGCAGCCCTAAAACCCAACGTTCCTTACTTTAGCGGCTCATTGTCAAGATTTACTTTACCGAACCAAGTACCACACGGAGACCACGAATGACTGCCTGCTTTGCTGGCTCATTCTGAGTGGATGAGGAGATTCATAAGATGAGCTGCTTCAAGCGGCTTAATAATACAATACTATGTTGTAACATTATTGTTCTTATAGAATATTGTATAACGGCATAATACAAGCAAAGCATAGGTAAAATGTTCCTTATTTGCCCATGTATGGTAAAAAAGTCATCTGAAGCTGAAAGAAACATTTTTTAATTGAGATGCTCCACTGGTTTGATATTGTATCTTCTCCGTGCATAATAAAATGTATGATAAGGTATAAAAGGCGAAATCCCCATTTTGTGTTTCCAACCGAAGAAGCAGTACCCAATTTTCATTCTCATCCCGTGAGACACAAACATACCATGAAATGATGAAATGAATGATACCTTTTCTTTGGCGAAGCCAAGGTGTACAAGATTACCATTGAATAAGGTATCTAATTTTGTGCGGGGAAGACATGAAGCTTATTATATCTGTAGAAGCTTTTTTTTACAGCATAATACTGCGTATTTTATTTTCATGCAGTTGAAGGTAGGGAAAACAGGTGGAAAAACAGGTTATTGACATAGACGGAGTGACAAGGCATTTTACTATTGGCTGATACAAGTCAAAACCAAGGTAAAGTGAAACGGGTAAAAAAGTCGTTTTTTTGGGGTGGTTGTGGATGTGGGTTTTGGATTGTGGATTGCTTGCCTTTACTAAATTGATCGTTGGAGAGTGGATATTACATAAAAGCTGTAAAGCTTATCATGCTACGGGTTTCGGTTAATATTCATGCATTGCACTTCGTTTTGTAGTAAAAAAGTTTCCATTCTAGAGCAAGTTACTTTTTTACTGCTTGTCTCTGCCTTTTTCATGAGATAAAGAGTATCATGTAACTTGGAGGAGGTTACACTTCAAATCTTTCTATTATCTTACTAATATAAGCAGAATTTCTATTTAAACTTGATCGTATTCGTAAACACTGCCTAAAATGCGTGTATGCACTTACTATGTATGCATATACCTAAGTACTTTGCGTTGTTACGTGTGAAGAAATGACATCACAATGAAATATACAATGTCAAGTTACACACTGTAGTACGTATGTACTTTTCAGGTTGTAAGCAAATTGAACTTAACAAGCATCAGTTTATAACAATTAAATTCTAGACTACGATTGGTTTTGGTTTATAACAATTACGCAGATAAAAAGAAAGTTGCAGACTACAGTGTGTAAATAAAATGTAACGGGTTTGTCTTGTGGCTTTACTTCCACTTCCACTGTTCGCATTATAGCGTAATAAGAAAACGATAAAATGAAACCGTGAAGTGAAAGATGAATATCGGATCTAACCCATTTCAAGAGATGTGCTTGTGGCATTCTGGATATTTACAACTTTATATAACATGAAGCTTTCGTGTGTGGCAAAGTAAGAAAGAAAGAAAGTCGAGATGAGAAAACATGGGGAAAAGAAGTGAATGAAGAAAGACTGAGAATATTCGTGTTGCCCAAAAGAGTGTAGCGCGAAAGGAGGATAAACATAGCCCGATCAAAATCTCACCGTCAACATAACATCATTATCGTATTAGATTAGACCGAGACAGTGAAGACAGAGACGTTTTCTTCCTTCTTATTACATTAGAGTTAACGGTTATTTTGACAGCGCGTAAAGCAGCGTATAAACAAACGTCATTGATCTTTGTGCTTTGATACTACACCATCAAACCAAAGAAACGTCACTTGCTTTAGGAGTGTGTTGGTGGTGGATTAAAAGTTCAACATTTCTCTTTATAGTTAAAAGAGGTCACGTTTCCGGAAAAATTCTCTTCTGACAGGTAAGTCTAAATGTTTTACAAAATTAACCTTTTTCGTAATACGTAAGTGTTTGTGTTGTGTTGTTGTGTCTAATTTAAATGTGATGATGATGAAATAGTAAATGTCATTAATATCGCATAATGATTAATGTGATAACGAAGAAATTTATTTAAGTCAAGTTACATTTTGTTTTTGTGTTTTGTTTTCTTATCACAATACGAGTTTACTTTAAAAATCATATTTAAAATTCAACCTAAGTGAAGAATGAAAAATAGTGTGTAAACAATAAAGTTGATTGACAAATCAATCATTGAGTTTATATATATAAACAAAAGGATATAAAAATGCAATCAAAAGTATTGCCCAGTTAAGTTATGGTATAATTTAAAATGATACACAAGTTATAAAATTACGTAAAGTACAAAACATTAACATTTACTGAGTGCCAATTTTGTATGTGTTATAATAATACGTTTAACACTTTATTGATGATAGGCTGAATAGGCTCGCTTTCAGAGTTACATAAATTCGCAGTTACAATTTAATGATAAAACTAAAATGATACTTAATGAAGAAGCAATCACATTCACATTGAGGGGGTCTTCCGAGCATCATATTTCATTCTGCGGAGTTCTGAGGCGCAAGGCGCAAACACGATATAGCGTGATACTGATGATATTCATATTGATATCCTCCGTTCTAGTATTTCTTTACTTTCCATAGAACATTATAGGTAAACACAGGATTATTATTGTAAGGCGATTTTCGTGTCGGTGTCGGTGCATGGAAATAGTTGGTACGTGTTTTTCCATAAAATGCGGTCGAATCACGCATTGTAGATGGAGCGATAAAAAGAATAGATCAATTTATAAGAGGGAGAACCTAATAACGTTCTAAATTCTAATACTCCAGCTACCTATTTAATTGCAACTTTGTATTCCGTGTTGCTCGCTACATCGCACCGACCCCGTCAATTTTAGCAGACACAAGGAAAAAATGGAAGCCGCGTTTATATGTATGTATGTAGAAAGAATTTATTTCGCTATCAACAACTCTTGTTTTCTTCCAAATCCAACCCTGTCGATAATAATTGGTGAAAGTAAATACTGGCACTTTGTTGATAATATTGAAAGCTAGCTGTGTTAATACAATAATAATGACAGAGAAGTTATATTTAGAATGAAAGAAATAATAACAACCTTGCTTTCATGCATATGCATAAACATTTTGGAGTTTGTTTGTTAATTGAGATAATATTGGGATAATGTCATGATGAGTAAGTCGAAACATTAATTTTTGGTAAGGCACAATCTAATACGAGAAAGTTTTCTTGTCACACAGCGCAGCAGTGTGAGTCGAAAACAAACGCCAGCTTTCCCTCTGCTTTCCTTCTTATTAACGAGGCGTTCTCAATCAATTGAATGTTCATGTCTCTATACATAGGCAGCTGCATGTTCAATAATCCGCTTGTCATCGTCATATCGTCATAGTCATCATCATCACTCCATCCCTCCAACTTTTTTCTCCACATGTCATGACTATGACCACATTGTAACATGTTTCTGTTTCACTCACAAGGTTTCGCCTAAATATTCCAAAAGTAATGCAATGCAGTGTAGGAGGACTACATTTTCTCCTGGTTATTGTTATTAGTTATTAGATTTTTTCGATTCGTCGAAGCTTCGGTTGACATAAATTTCTATTGTATTCGTTTCGTTGTGGAGGGAGAAAGAATAAAGACCTGTCGCATTGCACACCATTTTTTTGGAAACACGCTTCTTTCTCCTTTCTCCGTGACCAGTTCGACTTACTCGAGTAGGAAAGTGACACATTGGTAGGCTCTTAAGGACGTTACAGTTTGCATAGGTTGGTGTTGCCGTGCAAAATAAAAATGCATTTTTAGGGCAAAAGCGTGTTCTTGTTTTACGCGTCATTTCGTTTTGCAGGCTCCTGGCTGGGTTCTGTGACTCAGTGAGCGAGTCTAATTTTTTGGATAGTTGGTTTGAGATCGGGGTTGGTTAGAATAGAACAAACAAGTTTTTAAACACAAGGTGAGCTGAATATTGCAATGTACATATTTACTTTGTGCTCATGTCTACTACTGCGTACAGAACAGAGACATGCATTATTCTTCTGGCACTGAACTGAACTGCTTTTTGCTAAAACTGCCAAGTGAACGTTGTACAATGGGAACGCAGTTGTTAGTTAGTACCAACTAACTACCAACCACCGCTCTGCGACTGCGAGAGAGATCGCTGATGCATTTCATTTCATTATTGCTAATGTGTGCGAAGCTCAACTTAAATTACTTGTTGTATCGTATTGTATTAGAATACGCTGCTCGCAACAGTCCACCATTACCATTATAATTTTAAGGTAGTCTGGTCTAGTGAGAAGTGACGAATCTCAATAAAAATCCGTTCGTCATAGACAACTGTTTTCAGTCTTGTCTTTACATTGTTGACCTAACGAGTGCCTTTTCAGAGGAAGTGTCCTGTGTTTCTCGAACCAGACAGAGTGATAAATAATATCAAAGGACAAAATCATTGTACAACGATAACACATTAAATCTCCAAAGGAATATTTAGTTAACGACGCTGTCTGTCAGTCAGAAGTTGTTTTGTGTATTTGCACATTTATTTTAGGGCCTTGTTACTTAATTTGTGTTATTTAACTTTTCTGCTTATTTATCAAGAGTGGTACGGTGGTGCAGGTGTTGCGTTTTCAGATGATAAGAGACGTGTCTGCTTTCATGAGGCTGCAAATCTCCTGAATCCAGGTTTATTACCTATAAAAAATCTGCAGGCAAATTAAACTGCCTGCCTGCCATTTTATCTTTTTACTTGACTCCTTCTGAAGTTTCAAGTGTAAAAGGTTGACTGAAATGATTCAGTCAGACATTTTGCAACAGTGATGATGATGATAACTGTGTGATACGGTAATTCTAATTACCTAAACCTAGGTTTGATTTAGCTTGAAAATTTTAAGCAGGGCATGCAATGCAGGAATTGAATTTCATTGTCAGCTCACATAGTAAAGTGTGTTAATTGCTGCTAAAGAGAAAAACAATATTTTTCTGCACTAGAGAACAATTTGCTTTGCGCATGATCAGATTTGAGTATGCATGCATTGTATTGAATATTACAAAGAATTTTTAGCGGAATTTCGTGACTTGTATAAAATATCATTTTGTCACTTAGCATAGAACTTTAGGTAGGAATTTATTGATGAAACTGTTCTAATTAGTTAGACGGAAAATATAGAGCAAAAATTAAAGCTACTCGGCAATCATTTTTGTGGAAGTAGCCAATTTGCATGCACATTCTTTCTGTTATAATAATGACATCCTCGTGTATCTAGTTTATGGCAGTTTTGTGGCCATTTAATTTCTGTGGCGGAAAGTGCTTTTGTTGCACCATCATCGCAAAATTAATAATAATTGTATGCCCCACGCTCTTTCCCAAACTGGCAAAGTTATACAATAAAGTTTATGCTCGCCAGGATAAAGTTCCTGTGTTTAGTTCTTAGAATACATTTAAAGGAATAAATGGCTAAAAGTGTGAAAAATGTGATTCATCCTTGTTATTGTGTGGGCATCTGTAAAATACGGCCTGTAAATGTGTGAGTGAGGTGGCATAATTAAGAATAACTCGAAAATAAAACTCATTTTTCATTTAGAACCACGAACGAACGACATCGGCAAAGAAGGAAATTCATCACATCAGATATTCATCACGCACACTCGAAAAAGTATGGTATAATACGAACCAGAATGAGGTTGATTACGATTTAAGTAGACTCCATAAAAATGGCGATGTGATGCGCTCTGTTGTAAATAAACAAAGGTTTATCTCCTTATATCGTCATCATATTATCATATGCATGTCATGTAATGTAGGTACATCACTCTTGCACTGCAATCCTTTACGCTTCAGAAGGACGTGAGTTATTTAAGTTGAGATTGCGAATAAACGCAATGTATGATTTCTTGTACAATACTGCTACTCCACATACCATAATTTGGAGTTTAAAAAGGCGGCTCGCTGAAATGAACAATAGAAAATAAAACTTTGTCGTGTCTTTCTTGATTCTTGAGACCTGAGATTAAATTTCATAGTGCTACCAGACCAGTGCTATGCACGTTAACTTTTACAATCCTCTCTGTGCTAAATGCAACGTACCGTGACACGTTGTTGATAAAAATTGACGAGCCTCGGATTTGCGACTTAAAGGAGGAAAAGTTTTAAATATTTTTGGTTAATTCGCTGATATTTTTTCTTCTTTCATTTCAAGGTGAAATCGGAAAGGGGGACAAATAAAAATTATGTAGAAACTTTTCATTGTGAACTTTAAAAAAACAGTGTTGAAGTGGGTTTGATTCGAAAAAATCTTGTTTGTTTTGTGAGAGAAAAAAATATTTTCCCGAATTGAAAAGTAATTTGCATATTCTAACTAGAAAGCTAGTAGAGTGTACAACACAATGAGGTCGATGTTCAGTGGGTCGTACTCGGCGTTGAATAATCAAGGAGGATCAGGGCCGGACAGTCTTGGTCACGAGAATGTTTACAGAGCGACGACGCGACCTTCGTTTGACGCAGGGGTTCCCATTTCCAGACCAAGTGATAGTAGATTTAATCTTGCAGAGTCGGTAAAGAAACTGTTTAGAGGGGCGGCGAATAACATTTCCGGTGGTGGTAGCTCCAGTGCTGGCAGACTCCGTACCTCTCAAAGTGTTTTTGTGTTGCCAAGTATTCATGAAAGTGTGAACCTTGCTCCAACTACAGCAATGAATAGTGCCAATGCTGGAGCCAATTATGACAGACTTTTAAGAAGGTAAATTTCATCATGATAATCAAAAAAGTTGAGCTTACAAGAAAAATGTAAATCTGAAGCTGGGGTTATCTTCGCTTAATTACTGTATAAATTAATAATACCGCTGTAAATCAATTCTTCAAGTTCGAAACGAACAACTTTCTTTCAAATATTTCTGTAAATATTTTTACCTTCACATAATTCATTGGCGAGACGATGCTTTCTGTAGGACGATGAAAGCTTCACAGACAGAAAAAATCGCACGCTTTCTAATAAAGTGATAGACTCTTACAATTTATCCAGTTAAATGGTAAATTGGTGCAGTGGAATTTTGGGGGCGTTTAGATAACGATAAGATAAAGCACTTCTGAAGATTACTCACAGAGCTTTGCTTTGCTTAATTAAATAATGGAGACACGGGACTGGCTTCTGATAAATGTAATCTTTTTATTTCCCTACTACTAAATACTACAACAATAAATTAAACCACTCGGTTTTAACTCACTTGTAGAGAACCAATAACGGTGAAAATTTCCTTTCATCGTGTTTGGTTCGTTAGACTTAGACTGACTGATTGATATTGTTGCTTACTTTACTCTTACTACTTATGAGACTTATGGAGAGTGTGAGTGAACGCGGAAGTTATTTTCTGTAAAAGTTTATCAAACTCAAACTGAGTTCTTTGTTTGCTTTGAGTTTGGTAACTCGGCGGTGATGCCCTCATTCCGAGATGTCTCTCCGATAATAAAAATGAGCTCTCCGCTGCAGTGTGCTTAGATAATGGACAATGTAAATCCTGGCGGTTTAATTGTATTAAATAGTGTCACAATGATGTTTTTTATATTCATTTTTCACCTGGACAAGTTTTATTGTATCTTATGTACCTTTATTTTCTTATGTGGTAAAGGTTAGACTTCCAGTATTATTTCATTGCAGTATGAGATTCTTGCTCTGGCTATCAAACGTAAAGCTCGGTTTTATTGGACCCTTTTTTAATACTTTCTATCAAATTGGTGATAAAATTACACCAACTGAATACACACCTGACTAAATGCTATATGTGGCGCTGCTGTGCACACAAACAATGAACGTGGTGATGGACGACGTTTCTTCTCATAGACTCATGTGTCATAGTCATAAAAGCATAGTGTCACTTAGTCATGTTCCTTGGCTTGCTTTTACTTACTGATATTTTCGTGGGCGAGGAGAAACGGAATAGGAGAGGGTTAAATTCGTCCGTGGGTAGGCAAAGACTTTTTGTAGGTGTGTTTATGTGCGGAAAGAAAATGCCAGCGAAAATGCCTTTGACTTTAATACTTGACTGTTATGCAGACATGAAGCGAAAGAACAAGACAAATACACGATATGGACATATTAAAAGTGGAGCAATATAAAGGCAGGAGAAACTACCTTTTCCTAACCTCGATGAACTCTCGACTGTGAAAGTGAACTGAACTCGCTTTTATTATTGCGAGTGCACTGGTTGATGGATTTTTGGTATTTTCAGTCGAGTGCTTCCATTTAGTCGAACTAACTCAATGTATGTATTTTATTATTATTACAGTAGAAACATTATTCTCCTGCCTTTATCATCCTTTGCTTATTCGAACCCGTCAATATTTCTAGTGTTTGTTTGGTAATGGTATAAAGCGTCGTGGTTTTCTCTTTGTGCGCGTCCCTGTCCCTATGAGAGTGATTGTATTTGTGATAACTGTATAAAAGTAAGCTCCGGCTCATACAAAAGTAGAAACAAGACGAAAGGCATTGTAGTAATAACCCATAATAATATTGTTTAGCCATGCTGCTATAATATTATTATGCGAGGACGCGAATGCGACTCCTTCTGCCTGCACCATTTGCGATCGTGTCGTGGTCTTAACTAAACTGCTGCTGGTAAATACAATATAACATTACCTTTTATACCTGATGCCTATAAAAATGTGGTAATGTTCGGCCAGCAATTTTCGAGGACGAATACTGCTCAATACTGACTGACTGAGCAGTCTAACTGAACTGAACTCAAGTGAATGAATTTTATCCGCTGTATAATACCAAACTTACAACTTCCCTTTCGCCACTAACTCACCTTTATCTTGTTATGTTACTCTCTGAAAAGTCGCGCAGTGACGAAGACTGATTTTACAATAAGCTGCGCTGCTTTACTCCGGGTGGTGGTCCGCGTCTATGATTTTGCTGATGGTCTATTGTTAACTTACATTTTTGTCACGAAGTTCTCACAGTTGTTATATTGAAGGTAAAAATTATCGCCTGTAAATTATTGCACAGCAAGCAGCCGAGCGGTGAGCACAGGATAAAGAAAAGTGGTAAATCTCATTGAATCTAGGTGTGTGAGGAGTTTAAATCGTGATTAGTCCCTTTTTCGCCGTTCCGTTTTGTTCCTCAAGTTTTATCAAGTGCTAATTTAACTACGTCTCAGTTTTCGTTCTTAAATACTCTTTAACCAACGACGTACATTTGAAAGATTTCAATTGAGAATCTAAGAATCAGCACAAATATTAAAATGATGATTGTGTATGTTCCATAATTATTGTGTGTATTTGTAATACAATTAAATACTTTTACATTTTCTGCGCTTTGGTTCGCTTAAACAAAAAGAAACAATTTTTTTTCTTTGGGAAGGGAAAAGTGGTTTGGTGTTTGTATTAATTTAGGTATATGGAAAAAGGGGAGATTTTTATTGAATTATTCAATGTAAAAAATAAAGCACCATTTTAAGTTTCTACCAGCACTTACAACCTTATTTTTTGTGGGAAAATTCAGGAACTGCCTATGTAAATTTTGAAATGAAGTTATTGTTTGCTTTATTCAAACTAACAGTTGATGAAACCTCCTTTATGGAGAAGAGAGTTATGGATTAATAAAAAAATGTGTTTGTTCCTGTAATATTTTTTCAGGGACAACCGAGCCAGGAGAATGCCCACATCAGCATCCATGGAGGAAGCGGCCCTCCTCGGGTAAGAAGAATTCTTTTGACTTTTCTCTTTTTCGCCTCACTCCTCTCTGTGGGATCTATCTATGCAATGTAAAAAATGGATTCTGACGCTTTTTTCGTAATCCATGGATAGTTGGATATCCGTATTAAAATTCAATTCAATTAAATTTCTCTTTCATCCGCTTTCGATGTGATCAATTTTCTCTTTCTTGTACGCAAGCAAAAGTACATACGTACTCATAGGTTAGGTTTACCTACATCCAGTTTTTATTAGATTATCCACGTCTGTCACTTCACTGCAGCTGAATTTTTTACTTCACAATTCTGTAAAAGTCCTTGTGAATTTATGAAGCCCAGCTTTTCTGCACAGCTTTCCAGTTTATTCTTGTTGGTCTCGAAAGAGTTAAAAAAAACTATCAGTAACTTTAGTTATAATTTTCAAACTGTTAAGTTTACGTTACCAGAAGTATGACGCAGTAAAATAATAGTAGATAACTACTTTTTAAGTGCCGTGTGACTCGTGACCCACCATCGCAGGAAATATCCAAGTGTTTAATTTTTAACATGATTGATTTAGGAAAACGAAGCCGTGATGGCATTCATTGGACAGATGTTAAGGCGTTGCGAAAAAGATCGTAAAAGATTGAATTGAATAAGAAATTCTCTGTAGACTGCATTAATGAGCACATTAGCAATTCAATTGATGGATACGTGATGTCTTTATTATGCATGTATTCAGAGCGGAATGGCAAAACTCCGAGCCGACAGTTTTAGAGCAGAGCACGTAAATAGTATAATAAATATCTTGTAACTGTGCAAATGTGGCTCTATGGATTGTTGGAATATTATCTAGGCTATTTTCTAAACTGAGCAACTGGAAAATACCGAAAGCCAGAGTTCAATTTCCATGTTACATGTTCAGAGTTCAGGCTCGCAGAAAAGAGCATCGTTTCATGAAAATTTGAGATGAAAGAAAAAATTTCATGGTGGGATGGTAAACGTGGCTGGTTTTTGATGTGGTGGTAATGGAAATGGAAATGGAAATTATTGCGAGCTATTATTATATAAGAGAAGAGTTTTAGTTTGTTGTTTTAGTGCATATAAAAATATTTCAGTGGGACAAAAATATTCACCAGAGGCAGAATATTTTTTTATGCATGGATTTGTCCCATCTGTGTGCAAACATGAGTAAAAATAGAGAAAACCAGAGTCAGATAAAAAGGAAAAATTTTTCTTCCACTAACCTAGTTTTTTGCCAGTTTCGACTTTTCCCCTTTTATTGTGATAACTTTTAATGGAATGCTTTAATTTGCGAGATGGAGCGAAACCAGGGGAAAATAGAATGATGGGAAATGTAATTTTCATTCGATAACCTTTTAATTAATAAAATACAATATGGAACGGGGAAAGGAAGGGAAAAAGCGAGAAAGATTCGGGACAGGACCTAAGACAAGCAACAAACATTTTCACTCTGTTTGCCAAGAAAAAGTCTTTTTTTTGTCTTCGTTTCTCTCTTGAGATTAGATCCGATCAGGTCAACTCTTTCTCTCCAGGAAAATATTAATGAAAGACAAAGAAGAAAAACCAGGCTTCCGCTTCCATTTTTAAAGACAAAGATATTTGCTGAGTATTTGTAAAAAATAAAAAAAGACATCCATGGATGGT